>JASGAU010356553.1:0-39357 GCA_030220045.1 Australoheros facetus | reverse complement strand
TGAGAGCATGAATGTGAGTGCGAAAGGTTGTTTGTGTCTCTGTGTCAGCCCTGTGACAGGCTGGCGACTTGTTCAGGGTGTACCCTGCCTCTCGCCCTATGACAGCTGGGATAGGCTCCAGCCCCCCCGCGACCCTGAACAGGATAAGCGGAAGCGAATGGATGGATGGATGGATGGAAAATCTGAACACATGTTCAGCACCAGCACTGGAGAGAGCCTTCCCTGATTCACTGAATCCACAGTTTTATCTATTACAGACTATGAAATACAACTTTATGGTACTTGGGTGGAGACAGCATTGGTGAGAGGTCACACTAAGGAAATTCAGCACAAAAAAAAAAAAATCCAAGGTTTGACACAGTTATTGGGGGGCTGAATTTGGTTTGTGGCTTGCAGCTATTTATAGAAGTCTTTCTTACGCATTTATTACAAACCTGCAGGATCAGCAGGATCCATCACCTGTAACATAAATGAACCCCAGATGAGAATGAAAGAGTGCTGCCACTTTAACTGAATGATGACACAGTAATGCTGTTTCCTGTCACTGAAAGAAAAAAAAAATCACAAAATGAAGCAAAAGACAACGACACCTGTGTGCACCTGTGAAGTCTATATCTCCCCATGGTTGCAGATTATTTGAAGTTATATATATTTATTTGTTTATATTAAAATATTTAAAGTAGATGATTTCACTGACTGATGTAGCAGATAAAATGTACAGTTTATTATTAATGTATATTCAAAGGCTTTAACTTCAACTCTCAACACTTTTACCCGTTTCTTCGCTCTCATGTGCCGTCCTGACGCTTTAGCTTGTGTAAAAATGAATTTAGCACTTTTTAAAATCCCTTCCAGCTGTTTTGTAAGAGAAAAAATGCTTTTTTGGTTCTTGATTGTAAATTCAAATTAATTTTAACTTATAATTCTTTGTACAGTATGTTTTCGATCTGTTTTTTTTGTATAATTTAATGACTTTATACTTGTGTTATAATCAAAGTACTTTGTGTACATTAAACTGTAGTTCGCTGAAAGCTTGTGCGACTCTTTCTCCATCAGATGGCGCTACATCTCCACTCCACATCCTCTCTTTTAATCAGGCAGCACATGCTGAGTTACTAACCTTTACTGCGACTCACTGCATGTGTTTATTACATTTTTACTGTGATGATTATATGAGGTAAGACGTCATGTGTTATCTTGTTATTTTCGCTCCTGTTATCAGATTAACACATATCTGTTGTGTGGAGGCTTTTCCTGTGAAGATGCAGCACGCCTGCTGCTGCGATACTGTTGTGGTTTCCTGGGAGCAAACATACAAAAAGATGAAAGAAAATATGCATCTTCTCACAGTTTTATTCAAACCCAGAGTGAATCGATTCACCTGTCAAAAAAAAAAAAAAAAACGTGTTTCGTTGTGCAACTTTAGAGGATGCTTCTTTAACCTTTGTGTTTAGTTGACACTGGTATTATTTCTTTGATTTGTGTCCCACACATCTCACTGCAATTTGGATAAAATTAACAGCTGAAAATTTTACATATTTCCTCTTAAAGTACTTTTCTCTTTTGATCTTTTTAAAACCTAATATTTACCCTCAAAAGTAACTTCATGAATATTTCTCTCACAGTAGCCTGATATATTTGACATCTTATCTGTGACTTCTCATAAATTGACACATATCAAACCATCTCACTCAGCACAGTAAATGCTTGCAGCAGTCACATGCTCATGGTTACTGCAACACGATCACTGCTGCAGGAAGCAGACTCACTGCTCTGCTGTTTGAAGTGGATGGACTGATGTGTCCTGATTCCAGTCAGGTCCTACAGGAAAACGCGGCTGAAATCTAAGGGTGAGACGGTGAAATGCGTGCAGGATTTTTGGAACATTTATTGGCTCAAAGCTGAAAGCTGTTTGAGGAACCTTCCTTATTTCCACTTTTAAAAAGCCTCAAGCTTCTTCTGGGTCAGTTTGGTCCTTTTTCCTTGGTGTCTTGGTTTGGATGCTTATCTGTAAAAAACAGAAACTCAATCAATCAAATTATATAACGGTTTGATGGGCTGATTGGTGAGCCAGAGCTGAACCCAGCATCCCTGCACAGCAGACGGATGGTAGACTCACACCCTTCACACAGTGGCTTTCACTTCTCTCCTCAGGATGCAGCTTTACAGGCACAAAGTGCAGAACAGCACGGCATGAAAACAGATTCCTGTAACCACCGTTCACATGAATAAACAGCTTTTATATGTTACTATTATTATCATCGTGTTGTATTCAGCTTACTTTTTCTGTTGTGCATTGTGTTGAGGATGGTACAAATAAAGTAACCTGAACCTGATCTTTTTTTTTTTGTCAGTATTTCCTGAGCTCCAAGTTTGCAGTATTAATTATTAAACTGAGAAACTTCACTGCTAACATTCAAATTTTACTTGCTGCTGTTGTTTGTTTGGTGGTTACAATGTTACAGTATTTAAATGTGGCCAACATGTCTGGTCACAGTCCCAAACTGGCCTAACAATGATGTCACACACATCATGAAGTCAACATTGAACTCAGTGTTTATAGCAGGGCAGTCAAACTCTACTCACTTTGTGATCTCACGGGGAATGGACCATTAAACCCACAGTATACCAGTATAAAAGATGGGCGTGGCCACCACAACCTCCCTTTGACTTGTGAGGTCCCATTTTGAACCCTCGAGCTGAACATTTTTGCCGTTACCGTGTTAATTAGATTAGATTAGATTCAACTTTATTATCATTGTACACAAGTATACAATGAAAAGTATGTTTTGAAACCAGGTGTGACGAGCGAGAGCCGGCTTTGACTGTGAAATTACACATTCGCCAGCTAACGACTTGGTAGCCAAGGAGAATACACTTGATAATTCTCCTTTTGGTTTTCTTAGCATAACCACAATTTACAAAATTAATGTAAGATTTTATTCAGTGTGAGCTGAAAGTATCAGTTGCGTTATCGCTGGCAACATCTTGATGCTTTCAAACGGGACGTCACAGGACAGTGCACGGTCATAGCGACATGTGAAGCACACCCTGATTTATCCTTCTTTTTGACTCTAACAGGGACCATAATTTCCAAAATTAACTTCATGTTTCATTCAGTAAACCTTGAAACTAGCAAATGAGCCCATAAAGTCATCAGGAAAGTGTTTACTGAGGTCATAACTCCAGCTAGAAGTAGAGTTATTTTCCTGTTTATTTCTATACAACTGGAGGTCTTTTGTAACTAGAAGAGTTGCCCTCTGCTGGCCATCAGGAAGAGTGCATCTCTTTTCTATACAGTTTATGTCCACTTCTGCAATTGTGAAAGAACCTTTATTTAAGCTACGATCCCAACATAACTATCAGGTATGGCTGCACAATGAGCTTCTAACTCTAAGTGATCATTTTATTTGTAAATACAGCTTTAAATGTGGAAATGTGAACGATCTGAGCTTCTCTGCCTGACATCCTTCAAACTCACAGCAGTGATCATCACACTTCATGGGGACGTACTAAAGAGCAGTTAGTGTTAAAGAAGCTGGTCTGGAGCAGGTTATTTTCACGGTTTTGGTTTCAAATCTGCTGCAAGTTCAGCATTTTCACTAATTCTTTTCACCGATTTCTTTCTGCTCACCAAGCAGCAGCACTCAGCTATAGTTTGTGCACTCACTGAGTGACTGTGTTTCTTTTAACTTTGTAAGCAGCACAAAATCTGACCCCCACCTCCTGCTGTGCAGTGGGACAAAGCTTTGAACATTCGCTGCTGATCCCAATTAAAATCTCTTCATGGTTTTACATTTCTGAAAATAACAAGGTGTGTGTCTGTATGCTCCACTTTAACCAACAACGAATCACACAAACACTTTTTGCCATTGTTTCCACATTTATTTTTATTCAATCTCCACTACAGAGTTCAGATCATTTGCATCTCAAGTGGTTCTCAAGGATTCACATTTTATTCTCCGCCTGTTTCACCTGCATATAAAAACAAAATCCCAAAGTGCAGGCGCACAGGTCCTCATGCATTATTCACAACCTGTACAACACACTCCCATGAACACTTACTCTGTTACCAAGAGTCCTCAGTAAGGTGACACTCAGGTACAACACCGCATCTGATCACTTTTCCTGTCTCCATGGAAACCAGACTACCTAGGTGTAATCCATCCACGTCACCTGGATCGGTCATCGGCTGCTCTCTCTGTGTTCATTAGTGTAAAACATTAAAGCAACACTTGTAAAATAATTTAATACAAAAAATTGTAGGAAAAAAAAATCTCCCAGGAGCACTTTGGCGAAAAATTTCTGGAGGAAGTTCAGCTGCAGCGTGTCGTTAGTGGAAACCTTCAGCTTAGCCTGAAGCAGCGTACGTACGTGTCCAGAGGCACCGATTACACCTGTTTCTCATAAAGAAACGTTGGCTGGTTGCTCAACCAAAAAGTCCTCGTGTTTTCCCTCTCAGGACTGGATGCAGTTCTTCTTCTGATGTCTGCGGCGATTTTTGAATCCTGTTGGGAAAAAAAAAAAAAAAAAAACATTCAACTAAATTCACAATCACATATTCCTATTTCTATCAAAATATTTAATTCTTGACCATTATAATAAAAAAAAAAAAATCACAGGGTTCCTCCGGGTCCCTATGATGCCTTAAAATACAAGGCTTAAAAAATAAGCGTCTTTAAAAAGAACTTAAAAATGCAAGGACAAAGGTTTTTTTTTTCCATATGACACTGAAATTTAGATCTCTCACCAAGTTGAATGCGTCTTTGCAAAAAAGTAATGAAATTTTTTTTCCAAAATGTCCCCCCAAACCATTCAGCTTTTTAACAACTTTTTTTATTCCATGATGCTCTAGTGTCGTTTGCATCTAGATTTATATTCAAAATCAAAATATTTAGCACCACTGGAGATTTTATTTGAATTAGATTAAATAATTCTTTCAATCGTTTGACAACATTTGCCCTAACAGGCATCAGAAAGACAATATTTGAGCTACTTTGTGTTTCGATTGGAGCAGAAATAAGTTGATTTATAGGTGAGAGGTTAACACCAAACATTTTCAAGAAGATCAATAACTGAAGGGATTTTTCCATGCAGAAATACTTCTGTTTTAATTCTTTGCAAACTAAATGTTTTTTTTTTCATCATCAGACAGAACTGGACATTTAAAAAGGTCATGTTAGTTTGGAGTGCTGTAATTCTTTTTCTTTAAAACCATTTTCTGACATTTTAGAGACAAAATAATCAGTAAATATTACTCTTGTTGCTCACTCAAACCACTGTATAATGAAATAATGTAATGACGCACCTTCTTCGTCTCCCATACTGATGGTCTGCAGAGACAGACTTCTCTGGATTAACTTTGATGGCTTCTTGCTTTTGGTTTTCAGTGGTCCTGGTTTCTCAATGATCTCGAACGAGTCCTCGGACTCGCCTCTTCCGACCCCATTGGCCTCTGAGACTTTACAGGTGGGGGAGGGGCTCTGAGGAGTGACCTTGCCTTCCTCGATAGTCTCTGTACTCTGATTGGCTCCTCTGCCTTTCAAGAAGTGTCTGAAGGAACTCCGCTTCTTGGGTCCGGCCATCTGGTTCTTTTTCTGCTCTCCTTTTCCATCCTCATCTTCCCCCTCCGTAGGCGAGCCAGGACTCTGTGGGGAGACTCGGTCCAGCTTTTCCCTGCTGGCATTAAGGAAGCCGTTCTGCAGGCCGTTCCTCTGGCTCAAACCACCCACCAGCGAGTCTCTCGGAGTCGACAGATCCTGTAGCGAACCTGTCAGACCCAAACTGTTCCCAAAAACCAGCGAGTACTTGGGATTGTGGTACTTATGTGCAGGAACTTTCAGGTCAACATGCCTGGAGTCCCCGACTGATACCTGAAAACGAGATGCAGAGACAGGCAGAGGCCGGATATGCTCCACCTTTGGCTTCATCACGGGAGTAGGAAGAGGCGGTTTGGTGATGTTGAACTCCCTGTAGAGGTCCACCTGGTCAGACACGGCGTACAGCTCCCGGAAGTCGTTGTCGAAGAAGTCCACAATATGTCCCGACATCACTGTGATCGTGTTCCTGTTCAGTCGAGACGAACTCCACGAAAAGCTGCAGAAGAAAAAGAGGATTGTAAATCAAAGCGGAGGCAGAAAGTGAACTTTAAATATGAGATTCAAAACACTGAAGGACAACAGCTTACATTTCCATATTTATAGCATATATACGTACACATACACTCCTATCATATTTTTGCTAAATCCAACAACCCCAGTGGTCAAATTAGGCTTTTTTGAGCAACAGGAAGTGCTTCCAAGTCCATTCACCAAGTTTGTAACCATTCATGCACCAGTTTATGTGTTTAAAGCAAACACCACTGAAAAAATTTCATGCAAATTAATTTATGCAGCGCCAGTTTACTGCAACAAGTTGTCATGTGGCGCTATAACTGGATGACTCAAGCTAAGGATACAGTTAGCCGAGAAAAACGTATCTACAGCTTTACTACGATAAGCACACACTAGGAGGATGATGAGCAAAGAGATACGACTGCCAACAAGCAGCTGAAACTGCCATGAACCTGAGCTGTCGGTTCATATGTTGCCCAGTTCAGCTGTTGATTGACTCTTTGGAGGCAGAGCCGGGCCAACCGCAAGCTTTCCATTTTCTCCCACAGATTACTGTTCATGATTGGCTGAGTGCCATGTCTGCTCCTCTAGAAGAGAAATGATCTCACATCCTGTTTGGAAGCTTCTCTGCTGATTTCAGTTGGATTTTGAAAAAAAAAAAAAATCAAAAATACTTCAGTAATAAAAGATCTTAAGATGATTTGTGCCAATGTTTGTGATGACTGTAAAGAGCACGGTGGATAGTGACGCCACAAACTCAGCTTCCAAGATAATCAATGGAAGCTTGTTTATGGAAAATCTGCATATGATTCCTGCATAAACACAACGCCAACTTTGACCCTTTGGTGGTGCGACACTGCTCAAGATGCATCCATTAAACACAGCTTCATCAATCCCCCACCCCCACCCTCAGTCAACCTATGCATCCTGATGGATAATCAGTGGAATTAATGGGCAATCATCTATCCTGATGGACAATCACTGGGAACCCCACCACCACCGATTGCACACATCACTTTAAATAATCTCAAGCTTGTACATGCTTTTTCTTAGTGTTAATATATTTTGATTTATTTATTGATGTTTTGCATCTCTACAGTTTTTTATCTTTTTAACTGCTGCCATAGAGAGGATGCTAAACTGCATTTCACTGTTCTTAACATTGTTTCCTCAGCGACAATAAAAAAAAAAGCTATTCTATTCTATTCAAATCAAATCAATCAGAGCAGCAAATTTTCTCAACTTTACCACGGTTGTGGCTGCAATAGACCTGAATAAGAAAATGAAAGATGGTGTCTAAAAATGTAGAATCACTGAGTCCCCCCATAGCATCGCTTCTAAAACTTCAAATAAATCACCAGTGTTAACCACATAGCTGCAGCCACTAATAGTGGCCGCAGCACAGTTGCTGAAGAGCCCTTTTAAGGGTTTTAAAATGTGGTAACCCTAAGTAGTGTGTACACACACACACACACACACACACACACACCTGTCTGCTCTGCACCCTTAGCTATAATCACTCTACTTAAACTTGTAGTCAACATGAGTCAACGCACAACTGTGCTCATTTCACCTTCCTCAAATCAGTCACTCCAGTTCTGACTTTAGTCAGCTACTGATGTGCTGAACGGGTGACGGGAGATTCTCTTCATCTTTGATGTGGTCAGATGACGTGCATTCAGACTCATTTCATGCATTTGCAGCTTTCAGAACAGCGATCAAACAGCGAGAATACGAACGTGTGGAGCCCGAGGCTGTTCAGGGTGGTGAGTATAAATAAATACAGACCACATGTCCCAAAATCAGGGCTCAAATTAAGCCCTTCAGAAATGCACCATACTACCCGTCAGGTTTGTGAAACAGGTTGTTTCATGGTTGCCCAACTTGTAAGACGAATCAAATGACATTTTGCCTGTATGTGGACTAAACTGTACGTAAGAAGACTTTATGGGATGTGCAACAATATTAAAGCATGTCAGTGCATTACATGTGTCTGGCTCTTAATGTGATCTCCATTTCCCAGTGGGGCCCTCACTAAAATTGGGTTTAATAACTTTGGTTTAGACAGTTATTTAAAAATTTTTTTTAAAAGGCTCGTGTTATTGCCCAGTCTATTTGTTCCAAAATGCATGAACTTCCTGTCACTGCTACAGCTTAAAAGGAATGGTTTTCTTATTAGAGTTGCATTAAAACTATTGATACGACATTTCTCTGTTATGTTCACATTTATGTCACTGCTATACGGAAATGTAGGCTCCACATTTTTGCTTTCTTATATATAAAGAGATCTTCTTTTTATTATTATTTTATTAATTTTTAAATTTTTTTTTTTTTAATAAATAAAAAAAAAGATCTTTCAATAACTTCTAAATAGACTGATGTTCATATAAAATTTTTAACCTCATGGAGCACTGACATGTGGACGGGGGATTGTACCACTGACTTCTCTATTAGCAGAACTCTACCTCTTTGAGCCCCAGTGTTTTTTTTTTCTTTCTTAAATTCAGAAATTTGCAAAGGATACTTGAGCCATAGTCACTTTATGCTGTTAACTGGAATATATGTAGACGTACACGAGAGGCATGGAGAGGATTTCCACCCTTCTGGACTACATATCTTCACCTCTAACTTATTTTTATCGCCAGTAGGGACAAAAATATATCTATTATTTTATGTATTTCAAATATTTGTTCATTCATTTATTTGGTTTACAGTGTGTTACATGTTTATATGAAAAGGAAAATTGGTCTTCCATTTCATTACTATTACAACAAACGAAGGTTTTATTTGTGCTCTTCGACCTACTTCTTTATTTATTAGCTCAGAGAGTGTCCTCTGCTACTGCAAGAGTACAGCAGCCATGCAGCATATATGTCGAGGGCTTTTAATGTGAAAGGTAGGGAGAGGCAGAAGCCCTTTATTGTGTGGATCTCGCAGCTGTAGCATTTGCAATAACGGAAAGGAAAAAAAAAAGAGAACAAAAAGGAAGAGAATAAAACAAAACAATGTACTAGTGCAATGAATTAAAGATACATGAGCCAGATATGAGAGGTAAATCAAGTAAAACAGGTACAGACAGAGGTGAAATGGCTTGTAACGTGTGCATGTTGCAACCACAACAGGGACTTAACCAACTGTAAAAACCTTTAACTGCTGGATGATTAATTCACCTGTATCAGCACCTGGACTGACAAAATGAATGTCATGCTGATCCAAACTTTCACACTGGGTTAACAATTGTAGTTTTAATGGTTTCTCTGAAACCAGTTAATCATTTTAAATAAGCACTCAGCTGTTTGCTTTGCTGCATAATCTCACAGGTCGTAAACATCAACAAGCAGACCTACAACAATACATTTAGCAGACAAGAAAAGGGCGCGTTTAAAAAGCACTTCAGTCATTTCACAAGTTTAATAAGCTTCAGAGTCTTTAAGGAGTTATTTGCAGGCATAATAGATTTTCTGTTGTATTGTGGCTGCTGCTTTTAGAGAAAATGCCTCACAACAGAATTATGTTCATACAAAAGATACAAAAAGTGTTTTAAAGTTAATTAAACAAAGCAATATAAAAAAATAAATAAATAAAACACACACACGTTGCCTACTAAACACTTCCCGCTTCCCTTAAATGAACCAGACTGCAAAGAAGAAACACTGGCTTGATACTCACCTGTAAGATCCGAACATGACCTTCTCTAAATCCACCAGCATGTATTTGGAGCACAAGGAGCCTGGCAGTTTTCCAAAGGACAGGGCCAGCCCTGCACCTTTCAGCATCCGCACACGGAGATTCTGCAAAAGAAACACCTGCTTGATCACACAGGTAGGCCTGAGTAAACGGAGCTATCAGGCATCTGTGGCCTTGTCAAGCCCGACTGGCCGTTTTTACAGAGATGCCAAGTCAAACTTCTGCAGTCACACCCAGAAACATAAAGTCAACTTTGTTATTAAATAAAAACCCAAAACACTGCTGTTTACTTAAAGGGAACGGGGAAAGGAAGAGGACGTAAACGCTGAGTAAACAACCTGGGAGGAGGCGCTACTGTGCTGTCAACCCTGGCGCGGAGGTGAAGCTTCAAGTTACAGCCTTTGGATCGGCTCTCAGGACCTATGAATGTTCATTAGTCACAAGTAAGAGTAACAGAGCCCAGCGCTCTGAAAGCGCCTTTCACAGCCTGAACACCTGATACCACAACGGCTATCCCACCGCTCCGGTTAGACCAGAGTGGAACTATAAAACTCCGTACAGCAGATAAGACGGGTATTATGACACGGTGGAGCTAGGATGACAGTCTGACTCAGTGTTTGCTCTTAATCTACTTCAGCATTTCATTTCTCAGCTTCTTCACCGCATGAAGCAGCAGTTAACTCGCACCAGAATTGACTCTCAGGCACTAAATCAGCATTCAGTTTTCCAGGAATTCCACAAAAATCTTTTGTTTGACCCTCCCCGTTGACCTGGAAAATACATTTTTGTTTCACACATTTTGCATAAGTGTTCCAACTAGTAAATGAACGCATTTGCCGAAGACTTATAATGATCAATTTCAACGCTGTTTATGTGTTAACCATTTCTAACCACTGCTTCTGCTACTCTAACAAGTTCAAGTGTTGCAAAACCGTTAATGATCCATTTCAGTTTATGTATATAAAACACTCAAAATTTTAGCTGTCTAAACTGTTTCGGTTTACTTTGAGCTCTATTGATCCTTTATGAAATCTCTTTATTTATCAGTATCAATTTTTAACACATACAGTACTGTGCAAAAGTCTTGAGCCACCCCTTATTTCTTTATGTTTTGTTTCCAAGGAGCCAGACTTTGTTATAATATTTAAAGTGGTCTTCAGCAACAGTTCTTCAGGCTTCCTGAAGGTCTTTTTTTGGACATTGGCTGCTTTTTCACTCATTTTCAGTCCAGTCCCAAAAATACATCATTTCTTCCCATTTCTTTAGTTGAGTCTATTAAAAAAAATGCAGTTTGACAGGCATGAAATTTGATTTTTGCTCCAACGAGGTGATTCCCAAAGACTTATAAGCCTAAAACTTGGCTGAGGTATGCCACATTACACAAGAACTGGACTGAAAATGTGTTGCGACAGGTCCGATGGAGTGACTAATCCAAATTTGACCTTTTTGGTTCAAACCTTCATCCATACGTACGGAGGAGGTCAGGAGAGGTCCAACAGTGAGTGTCTACAACCATCTGCAAGGCTCTGTCATGGTTTGGGGCTGCATTTCAGCCAGTGGTGTGGAGAGCTTGTCAAAATTGATGGAATTATGAACTCCAAAAAGTACCATCGGATTTTGATCCACCAGGCAACTCTATCTGGAAAGCATCTGATTGGCAACAGCTTCATTTTTCAATACGATGATCCCAAACACACTGCCAGCACAGTAAAAGCATATCTGGATAGAATAACACATAATGAAACACTATCAGTCATGGACAGGCCTCCCCAGAGCCCGGACCTCAACATTACTGAAGCAGTGTGGGATCATCCTGACAGAGAACGGAACAAAAAAATCAGAAACATCCAAAGAAGAGCTTTGAATGTCCTTCAAGAAGCCTCGAGAACTGTTCCTAAAGACTGCTTACAGAAATTACGGGAAAGCTGCCTCAGAGAGATCAGACTGTGTTGAAGAATAAAGGTGGTCACACCAAATACTGACCTTCATACTCACTGGAAATATACCAACTCTGCTGTTACCTTATATACTGTATTTCTATGCATGGTCGTGCATTTCAATAAATCACTGCACCCATTTCCCATTTTCCTAGCAAAATATAAAGAGATCAGGGGTTCTCAAGCTCTTTGTAAAACACTATAATATCTCTTACTTGGACAATTTGACATATAAAACACAGTGCGTGTATTATGGCTCTTTTATATTATCCAGATTGGTCAGTTTTACTTAAATCATACTCACAGTAAAACACTGTAGTGGTGCACCAGTGTCCACAGGTCCCATTAAAAACCATGTTATCCACACAATGATGGACACTTTTCCAAGAAGGAAATTGGTTGGTTTCACAAATTAAAGTCCTGTTACCTCCAGTGTATTGCTGTGAAGGCCGAGTTATGAGAAAATAAACCTGAAACTACCCTGAGGGTTAAGTGGGAAAAGTCATCTCAGATTTTTGTGATTCGGCCACACTGACCTTTTAGGAGCCTGGAAGTAACGCCGTTAATCTAAAACTTCATTGTATAACTTACTGCCATGTTTTCCAGGGTCATGTTTGAACTAGATCAGACCTTTGAGGTAATTAACTTGTCAGGGATTTCCCAGAGTACCCGATGCATGATTCATTTTACGTTTTAATCTGTGATAATTCCCACAGTCATCGTCATTATTACAGGATTCAGAGCAGTGACCCACTGAGCTGTTTTCCCATGTTCAATTCCTCTTTGTGTACTGTTAGAGAGCCTCCTCCCTCTGCAGCTCTGTTTGCTAAGCTCAGTCCTCACCCGCAGATGCATCGCGTTAATCTGCAGCCGAGAGCACATATCCAGAAAGTGGGGCACTCCCCTGGCCTCCAGCACAGCGTAAACAGCCACGCCACGCCGTGACGAAGCATCCAGCAGGTCCTGGAGGATCTGCAGGTCTGTGAGGAGGTCCATTACGATGGCCACTGCCTGCAAGACAGAGGGGAGAGGAGTCATCTCACGTTACCCGTGCATATCCATTACACTTATACACTTTTTCACTTATTTGAACAGTCATGTTTTTTTTTATTTAAAAACAGCTAATGCTGAAGTAAGGGGAAAAAAATCTAGAACAGTATGCATATATAAAAAAAATAACTGGATAGTATTTAAATATTGAAACCGGCTGGATCAGGGTTCTCAAAGTTGCCATTTTAGAAAGATAGCATATGATCGAGGGCCCCCTCCCTCAGACAGAAACAAAAATACCAAACATTTAGTGTCTGCACTGCATGTGTTCACAGCATGCTGGCTGTAATTCTCATTTCAGGCCGAGTTTAAAGTTGTTTAACAGTTCGTAAGGCGGTCCTGCCCACTCCTTTACACCAGCTGCATTTGCTGAGTGCTAAACATAGGGACATTTTGCATGGAGCTGCAGGCGACAGAGGCCTGGTTTTTAACTGTCAGGTTGGCAGTTTGACTCCTGGTCCAGCCCACTTACATTAACAAGTTTTGTTGTATTTTTGCATTTTGGTCCCACACATCTGACACGAATTTGGCACCCCTCATGTTAGGTCAAGATAGGTTAAGATATTTAAATTTGTCATGAAATGAGTCATGTAGAAATACAGTGCATCTATGCAAACATACACCCACTCATAACTGACAGATCGATAACGAGCGGACGTCACGGTTATGTCACTGCAGTCGTGGCTGCATAATAACAGAAAATAAGTGAAATAAATCCATAAAGTTGTCAGGAGTAAGTTTGTTTTTTTTTTTATCTTTTTGTGTTATTAGTCATGAGAACAGAAATGTAAACTTTAATAGAATCAAAGACGTCCTCTGAAGTGAAACAGGGGTTTTTGGTTACACGCTGTTAAAATGGACAAACCGGAGAGCATTTCATATCAGTCAGGTTCTGTCTGATATGAAATCTTTGACACAAATAAAGGCAAAGTCAGCAATAATTAATAGAAAGATAAATTAGAAATATCATCATAGCAGAAACCATGTTATCAACATTAGCAGATGAAATATGCTCAGTTTATTTACATTTTTCCCATTTATGCAGCAGTTAGTGAGTCAATGATATACACTACAATTATACTATACTGCCAAAAGTATTCACTCACCCATCTAAATCATTAATAATACATTTACAGTCATGTGTACAAAAACACAGAATAAAGATGCAGCAGGCTCGTCCATTTTGACAAAATTTCATTACAGCAACTCAGAACAGTACTCAGTAGTTTGTGTGGCCGCCAGTTTGAGGTGCGACACTGACCCTACCCAAATACTAAACTAGTGAGAAAACAGAAAAGATGAGGAAGGAAAAATGTCAGTGACCTCCACCTTTAACCCATTCCTGTTTTGGGGGTTGTCTCATTGGTGCCCCTGTAGTGCACCTGTTGATAATTTTATTAACACCAAAGCAGCTGAAACTGATTAACACCCCCCCTCTGCTGCTTACTGACCAGAACATCAATATCCCCAGAAGTTTAACCGACTCGATGCTATACTAGAAAGGTGCACGTCAGGTTACAGCATAAGTCTGTGGCTGCAGCGTACCTTTGGATTTATCTCAGAACTAGGAACCCCTCGTTACAAAGCAAACATCCATGGACCAGACAGTCCAGACTTTATTCCCCCATGGATCACTGGTTCACACAAATTAAAAGTTTCCTGGACTACAAACTACATTTTTGCTCTGACATTTGGATGGTAGGGTCAGAATTTGGCATCAACAGCATGAAAGCATGGACCGGTCCCGCCTTGTGTCAACAGTTGGTGGGGGTGTGGGAGATATTTTCTTGGCACACTTTGGGCCCCTTAGCACCAGCTGAGCATCATTTAAACACCACAGCCTACCTGAGTATTGTCGCTGACCCTGTCCATCCCTTTACGACCACAGCACACCCCTCGTCTGATGTCTCAAAGCTCAAATCAGTTTGAACATGGCAGCGAGTTCACTGCACTCAAATGACCTCCACAGTCATAAGTTCTCAATCTAATGGAGTACCTTTGAGATGTGCAGCTGACAAATCTGCAGCAACTGTGTGATGCTATCGTGTCAGTGTGGACCGACGAGTGCACGACTAATACAGTACGCGTGACTAGAACTGAAAGCTGAACCCACTTCTGTTCTCTTCCTGTAAGACACCTCAGACCAGCCTGATTGGTAAAAGTCACCGAGCTTATTTTTAAATCCAACCGCACCATTTAAACATTAAAACACCTGACTGTCTTCACCACTCCCACTGCCAGCCCGAACAAAGGCACCGAGGTGCTAACCTGTCATTAGCCTTGTGATATGAAATTTAAACACGCAACTTTCCAGCACAGCAGCAGTTAATACTTCAGCATAACTCGTTTTTCCAGGTGATTAGAAGTTTTAGCAAAGACAGTTTGGACAAACGCCAGCAACGGCTGCGACTCAGAAGCACCGCTAATCTGAGTGACAAATCACCAGGTACATCCTAACAGTGCATTTGTAACACTTTACTGCACACAGTTTAATCATGTACTGGATTTATTAGCCCAGTAAGACTGCTGTTTGCTGTGAGGCGTTTTATAGCCTGTCTTGTTTTTTTACACCCTTGAAAGCATGTGAATCCTTTTTTCCCCCCACTTCCTTATTGCAGCATGTTTGGGACGCATCCAGCAAATTGAAACTAGTTCTCCTGGAAGACACAAGTTTAACCAGGCATGACTCTCAGTGAAGCCGTGTCATCAAATTATCCATCCTAACTGCTTACTGTGCGTTTTATTTTGAAGAACATCCATCAAAAAAATGATGCAGCTGAACTATTCAGAGATTTTCTGGAAATAAAAGCAACATTTTCTCATTGCCTAAA
The DNA here is from genome assembly GCA_030220045.1 of Australoheros facetus. NCBI lineage: Eukaryota > Metazoa > Chordata > Actinopteri > Cichliformes > Cichlidae > Australoheros > Australoheros facetus. The sequence continues at coordinate 23,739 of JASGAU010356553.1, read as the reverse complement.
AGCTTAAATGAGTACACGCCCACTCTGATCACCAACGGTTATTTCACCTGTCAAGGTTGTAAGCGGTTCAATTTCAATGACCCTCCAAGAGCTCTGGTTGCTAAACCAACCTTTACAGAGGCCTTATTGTCCATTGTCTTCCACGTATGCTTTTCCTTATCATTCATATTTAAACATGGCCAAAGTTTCAAATAATGAAGTAAGTGTATGTACAAGTAAGAAACCTCAAATTTGGCTAAAATTTCAGGCGTCATACTGCTCAGCTTTGTGAAGGTGTTATTTTAACCAACCACTCCTATTAGATGATACAGAGCCCTGCCAATTTGGCTTTCAATGAAGGCTTTTGAGACTAATTTAAGGTGCCTGTCAGCAGCAGCAACAGCGCAGTCTGAAAAAAAAGAAACACTAAACATTAACTAGCACTTTTATTCTTGGACTTTGTGTGATTCATAGTTCAAAATAATTCATATTATCTTACACTGGGCTTTAGTGCAGCCCCTCAAGTCACCCTCTGCCTGAAACGTGCCGTTTTAGCTCCTACCCCCATTAAGCCAACTTTCTCCTGATTTGCTGCTCTTTTTAAACAGAGTGTTTGAAAAGCAGGTGGGTGGGGCTTTTGTGCCTGAGATGACCATATTAAGGATAAGTCCTCTCTGTCACACAGAACCACCATGAGTAGTAAAAAGTGTGTTTAGAGCAGTCTGAGCTTCTGGCTCACCGGGATCACCTGGAGCTTTCAGCATTGAAAGCAGGATTTATGCGTCTATTAGAGGAAATACAGAAAAACATAACCAGTCTCCCTTTAAACCAAAGTGATGCCCACAGCTGACACATTTATGTTTAAGTGGGATCTTTCTGAATGCCCATCAGCATCATCATCATCTTCTTTAATGTTAAACAACTCTGACTGATCCAGTTCAGCACCTTTTTTTCACCCCAAAGGCTATGTTTATCTTTTATATACAGTCTATCCGCTTGTACGATGGACAGAATCCACAGACAGTTTATTTAGAACTGACGGAAGTGACATTTTAGATAAATGTCATATTTTTACTGTTACATTTAATGACCTGGAAACACCTGGAAAGCTTTGAGTGTTTGGGTGTTTAATGGGGAGCGCTGCTGCTGCCTGTCTTTGTGCACGGCTGGGCTTTGGCTCGTTTTTATCTGATGTCTATCATCACATGTGATATAATGGAAAACCTTCCACTGTGGCAGATTAGAACAAGTATAAACACTTGAGCTTTCTGATGTAAGCGGACAACACCTTGTGTAAATGGCTTCTCCTGATGGGACACTGATGAAGTGCAGCTTTTTAATTCTGCATGGGGTCTTAAATGCACATGACTTCACCTGAATGGCAGAGCCGTTTGCTGTTCTTTCAGGTGACATTATATGTTTTTTACTCCTGAATGTAGCTCAACTGGTAACCGTCGCTCTCTCTTACGTACAACTCAGCTCTTCTCTCGAATTGAGATAATGATCTCCTGTAGGGTAATGTTATGCTTCCAGGATTAGCGTGTGTGTGCGTGCACTACTTTAACTCCCGAAGGACGCTTTCAAGTATCTGTCAGGTTTTTGGGAGGGGATGATTTATTTTAGCTCAAGGGGAGCAATCTCAGCCTGTGACTGATTCATTAAGCTGACACGGCTCTGAATAGACTGCTGTAGATGGATAATGAAGTGGATTACCTATTAAAATAAGATGAATTCTGCACATCTTTACCCTCATCGTTTTATAAGCAAATACAGCCTCTGGTGCTGCCTGTCAAAGCCAATCACAGGTGAGCGATTCCCCTCATTAGCTTCGATTTTCACACCTGCATGGTCAGCCAATGAGATGGACTTATGGAAAACTCTGAGTGGTGAGGAGAATTTTTTTAAAATATGCCTCTTAAGTGCCAATCCTAACCTGGCCTGGTGGATCGTGGAGGAAGTTTTAATTGCTCTGCTGGGTGCATGTCCTGATGAGAAGCTGACATTTATCCTTTGCTTTCTGCACCACTCATGACTCAGCTTGTTAAAACTTGCACAGGACTCTCCCATTCATTTACCTTTTATAATTTTATTTACCCACACTGGCTTCGTTAGCCCTCACCTGTTTCAACCTTACTGGAAAATTCTCTAAGCAGGCGTTAGGGTTTAGATGCACTGCTGCAGCACATGTTCAAAGAGGCTACAATTTACAGACGTGCCCTGAGCACCCTGCACGAAGGCAGTCGTTAAGTCATTAAGTTATGAAAAGAGAATATCAGGATACACTTAATGAATATGTGTGTCTGTGGGGGGGGCTGTGCTGGTTCAAAACGTGTGCAGTCTGCTGGTCATTCATGACAGGAAGAGACAAATATTAGAAATGAAATCAACCAAATGTGAGAAAAGTTCCCCCGCTCTCACTCTCTGAGAATCAGCTGATTTTTTTTTTTGATGTACAGTAACTTAATGAACCCCTGAAAAAAAAAGAAAAAAAAAAAAGAAGAAGGCCTTCATACTGGGACATTTTTCAGAGCTACAAAGCATTTCTGTTTCCTGATAATTCACTCACAAAAACTCTAAAGGATCATTTCGCCATGTGGGACAGCTGGCTGGTCAAGTTTCTCCTGGGAAAGTTACCAGGAAACAGATTAAACATTCAGGGTACCGGCGCTTGTTTCTTGCCTCTCAGCAGGCAACACAAAAATAATCTGAATAATCCTTACTGCGCTGTGCCTTCAGCACAATCCCAACAAAAAGTCATTTGAATTTTATTTAACAAGGTGTCTGCTGCTGAGTTTTTTAATTACCACTGTGGCCTAAAACTACAGCTCAAAAAAAAACCTGAATGTTTTTCATGGTGTTACTTTACGAAATGTTGGAAACCGGTGCTGTCTTGAGATGTCTCTTGTCATCTGATATTCAGTTTATTATATGACAGAAAAAAAAAGATTTTGGAGATAAACTGGCATTTACTGCAGGCGGGAAACACGAGGAGTGACCGTAACTGGCTCAGTGGTCAGGTGAGTAGTTATTTTCCTTCTTTGTTACAATTAGGTCAGGGACTCTCTCCTTTAATTACTCCACCAGGTAACAAATTTGTTTTCTTTGTCTGCTGAAGGTGTAAGAGATGACTCATCGACCGGAGGTTTGAGGTTTTGTTAGACATCCTTCCCATAAATTTAAATTTGGAGGCGTTTCTTCTACCTGTTTTATTGTTTAATGCAAACAATGAAAAGTATTTGTCGGCAGTTTTAGAATGAAGTCACTTATTTATTTTTCATTTAAGAATTTTTTTTTAGCAAAATGCACCCCAGAAATGCTCAGATGTTGCTTCTCATTCAGAGTTTCTCAATATTATATCTGTAGAAATTGAATATCTTTGGGTTTGGGGTTAAATCTGGGGAAATGGAACACTTTTCACTATTTTCTGACTTTGCAAGCACTACATCATAGACTAACTGAACAGTTACCGGCAGCCCTGAATGTTTTTAGGCTTCAATATGAAAAACGAAAGGACTAAAGTTCCTACACGCCAGGGTGTCTCATAGTTGGAGGTTTATTATAGAAACGTGTGAATATTCAAACCAATGCTTTCAAACGTTTCTGCGTAAATCACGTAAACAGGGTGAATTCTCTCCTTTTCTGAGTGTTACCTTGTGTGACTCCTGAATGAGCTTTCTCACCACCGCCTTGATGTGCGGTGCCTGCTCTTTTGGGGGGTGGGTGTACACGGACACCCGGGTCACCCCCTTATAGACGCCGCTGCTGCCGGGCCAGCCGATGTCCAGAGTCGGGACCTCTGTGTCGGACATCTGGGGCCAGTAGGTGGAGTGGACCCCGGAGTCCGCGCTGGAGGAGCCCTTGGACTTGTCCTGCTCTCCGGATTCGGAGTCGCTGTCCGTGTCGTACTCCTGGAAGGTTTTGCGGACGAGTTTGACCTCCCTGGCGCAGAGGAAGTCTTTGGTGTTGTCCTCTTGGAGGCGCATCTTGAAGGCTCCGTCCCCGTTCCTCAGCAGCTGCTCCAGGGCCGCGCGCTGCTCCTCGCTGTAGTAAAACTCCGGCCTGGACTCCGGGACCTTCTCGTTAACGTGCGCATCATCCATGCACACCAGCTGAGACTCCGCCATAGCCCTAAAAACTTTTCCCACAGTCCGCCGCCGCCGCCGCTGCTGCTGCTGTTGTTGTTAAACCTGAAGCGCAATACCTGTACGGACAGGTACAGGAGCCGCTCAGGTAGACCCAGGAGGAGGAGCCAACAGTCCAGGGGGGATAAAGCCTCGCCCACATTATTAAACAACATCCCGCTTGCTTTCAGAATAAAACAGAAATGGAAGTTGGTCAGTGTTGGTTCCCAAATAATGGATTTTGACTTGATTTTGATTTAACCAAACATGATCTAAACAAACAAAACCATCTAAAGAAAAAAAAAAACTTCCTGTTTCATACCTTCAGCTGGACCAAGGATGTTAGCGTCCTTCAGCCATGGGGGGGGNAGGCCCTTTGGGCTGCTGGGACACTGCTTCTGAACCACAGGATGTCTGTTAGATTGTGTGAAAGTGTTTGATCCAGAAATGGATGCGAGTTATAGACTGTAAGTGGAGCTCACTGCAAACCACAAAATGTTGATGTCATGCTAAAAAGTACCTTCATCTGATGGTTCAGTCAAAACTGTTGCTTATGTCATTCCAGAGGACATGCAGGTTATTTTCTGCAGGTTTGCGGTGCTCTCTCGTGTGTCTTCTTTGGAACAAAAGCAACATTTTTTTTAATTCAGTTTATATCAGCAGGCTTTTTAGATCCCTCCATCAGCTGGTAGGCTAAATGGTCACAGATAATATATTGATAACAATTCTGCACCACTTCCTGGACATACAGCAGAGAAACTTTTAGTTTCTGCATTGTATTACATTTAGATTTTGAGTCATTGAGCGCTTCACTTTTTCTATTTTCTAGTTTAATGAGCTATTTTGTTAGAATTGTGTTTATTGCTGATTTAGTGTTTATTTATATTGAGCTGGTCTGTTTTTCATGATTTGGATACAATTCAGGGTTACAGAGGAGCAAGAGCCTATCCCATCTTCTATTAAACTTCTGTTACAATCATGACCTTCCACTGCATCTTTGTAAGAAAAACTAAAGGACATAAATGTCTTTTTTGACTCATTTTAGATCCAATATCAATACTGAATTAGTAAATAATAATAATAAAAAAATTAAAATAAAATTTGGAAATGTTTGTGTTGAAGCAATTTAGCTCCGTTCACTCCTATAAACTGAGGACCACTCCTGAGTGCCCTGAGATTTTTTTTTCTTTTTGAATGGGTTTGTTAGTTGCATCAAATAACAGTTTATTTTGTCCTGAATTAAGATGCAGCTTTTATTTCAGAAGGGCATCTCTCCTTACCTGGAAGTCTGTAGTTTTGATCGCCTTCATACAGCTGAAGTTGCTATGCTTTCTTTTATTTTCTGTCAGGTTTTCTGTTCCAGTGTTTCATGTTCACATCAAACATGGCCCAGGTTTGAGATAATGAGGTCAGATTGAACCAAAAGCTCAGGCTGCAGACATAAAACACACAGTTTCAGAAAGTTTTCTTTTCTACTCTCAGATTTTTATAATGTAAAAAAAAAAAAAAAGACATTAAAATCTTCATCTCTGGCTGTGAGCACCAAAGCCCCACCCACGTGCTGTCAAACCTTCATTTGCAACAGGCAGCCAATTAGAAGACAGCTGACAGTTGGCCTGTTGCCTCTGATTCTCTGGGGCTCTTGCCCTTTCCTATTTTCTCTGGCTCGGGAGGTAGAGCAGGTCTCCTGCTGGCTCCCCAAGTCTGCATATCAAAGTCTCCTTGAGCAAACTCTGCCCCAGATGCATCCATCGGCATGTGAGTGTGAATGTTAGACAAAAAGTGCTTCAGCATAGAAAAACAGTGCTTGTATGAATGTGTGTGAATGGGTGAATGCAGCTTGTAGTAAGGAACTGTTTTGAGTGCTGAAATTGAGCAGAACAGCAGCAAATAACTGCAGTACATTTATAGTCCAGTTATATTATGTCAGTCTAGTGTCCAGTCTGCCCAGAGTCCAACATGAGAGGAAGAGGAAATACTGATGGAGGGGAAGATGTGGAAGGACACCATGGTATTTACACCATGGCTGAAGCACTGTAAATACCAGATCCTTATTTATCCTATTTATATTTCTTACTTCCATCTCTATTTATTATGTCAGCTCCTGGAGGATGGCTCCAATGACAATAAAGATATCATAACTATAAAGCAACAAGTCCCAGAAAGAAACCACACACACTGTAAAGAAAAAAAAAACGATAAAAACATCCAACAGTTGCTAATAAAGGGAACTGTCACTGTTGTCTAATATGTTAGCTTTTGTACATGTGATTCACAATAAATACCACTCCCTCAGTCAGTGCTTCCTAGTTTTTTACCACACCATTAATGCTGCCTTTCCTTCACCGGTATTTTCCTTTAAATGACCATTAAACACTCGGTTATATCAAAGGGACTTCTTATAGCTTTAATATCCTTAATCTTAGTTTTATTCTTTTAACTGTGGTGAGTTTAAAATGTGGCGAGATTAAACCTTTCTTCCAGTTTTCTCTCTATAAATCCTCCAGAAACCCCATATAATGAGCAAGCATCATTTAAACATGAAGGTGGTGATAAAAATTTTTATTTAAAAAGTCAATCGTAACTTTTTTTTTTTTATATAAAATGTGTCAGAAAGTGAGCAGACAGTCCATTCATCAGCAGCCTGGCCAGCGAGCGTTCAGACAATATGCTTACAAACACATGATACAAACATCATCTTTGGGCACCATGTGCAGCATTTCCTGTGTGCCCGATGAGCATGCGGCAGCCGTGGGAAGTTCCTGTCTCTGTGCCTTCATAAATAAAGCGGCACTGCCTCAGTCCTCTGGTGGGAGACTGACATGCAGCGCAGACAGTAGCCTGCTCGTTTACGTTCAGAAACTCATCAAGAGCCGAAGCACCCGCAGATCGAGTCCGAACGAGTGCAGGCGTTTTAAAATCATCGCCCGTGGCGTTTCCTCACAGCTGCTCCGTGTAGTTTGCGGGAAACAGCCCCTCTGATCCTCTCAGCCTCCCTTTCCACCACGACGCATCAGAGTTATCCACCACCTCGATGATGTCACCGGCGGAAAACTCGAGCTCGTCGTCTTCCTCTGCAGTGAAGTTGTACAGAGCCCTCACTTGCGGAAAGCACGATCTCTGCGGGTAGAAACCGAACACTGATCAATGCCTGACGGATACACTGGATGCAGTTGTGTGCATATCAGGAGAAACACATTTCATGCTCTCAATTTTCTCACCCAATATTAGGAAAGCCAGCAGACTCTTTTCACAGAAAGTGATTTTCACCTCACAGGAAACAGGAGCTGCTGCTTTTTGAGATTTCTGCATTTTAAAATTAGCTAAAAAGGAGAGCTTTAAAATGCTGTAGCTTGTTTTTAGCAGCCACCGATCCCATCCCATATGACTCTTTAAAGTTTACCCAAAATGCACTTTTTGAAGTTTTCTCCAGTGAATTATCAAAAAATCCATCAAACATCTGTTCTTGTTTCTGCTCCTCTACATCACAGATATTAAAAACTGGTCCAGTTTATTGAAACTATGAAATATGCTGATACTGATGCTCAAAGTTGGTTATAGAGAGCTGTTAGTCTACAGAGCGCCACAGTCAAATGTTTTACTTGTACAGTATGCGATATATTTGGCTGTAGGTCAACCATCATTCAGCTGATAGCTTCTGATTGCTGTTTTTATCAGAGCTTAAATGTGTAAGTGCACCCTCACTGCTTCCATGGGACCTTCTAATCAAACACACTTGATTAATTTAAACGTCACAGATTCCACGGGCCAAGGTTAGCGTGTTAAAAGTTAAAGTTCATGACAGTAAAATTAGAAAAAGAGCAGGACTTCACTCTGGAACGATGTCCTTTGGACAAATGAGACCAAAGTGGAGATGTTTGTCCAAACTGCACAGCACCACATTATCAGCATATCAGGGCAAACCCCTCATGCTATCAGTCAGCACAGCAAAAAAAACAAAAAAACAATATCAGTCAGCACGGCAGTGGAGAGCTGATGATTTGGGCCCTTTGCAGTCATAGAGTGGACCATGAACTTCTGTGAACACCAAAGTATCCCAGAGTTAAATGTGAGGCCATCTGACAGCTAAACTCAGCCCAAACTGGCTCAACAGGACAATAACCCCCGCGCACAGCAGCAAACCTACAACAGAACGGCGGAAAAAGAAAAGAATCAAAGTGCTGCAATGGCCCAAACTGCAGACCTCAGCCTGACTCAGTGCTGTTTTGGGACCTTAAGAGCGCTGTGAATACATGAATTCCTGCAAACCTCAATGAACTGAAGCAACTTTGTGAGGAAGAGTGGGCTGAATTTCCTCCGCAGCGATGTGAAAGACTGATACAGAAATCACTTACTTCACTGCTTAGTTTCCCACAGGACTGTATATATTTACCACCATTCATTCTGAAAATATTCAGATATGAGTTCCTAAGAAACAGTAACTGTTTCTTTTTAACCTCTTAAAGCTTTGACCTGGTTAGTTTCGTGTTGTGTAATCTGAATCTGTAACCAAGGATAAATGCTGACATCACCCAGCTAAACGCTACACTCAGCGTACTAACATGATGCTAGCTGGTCTACAGTTTCCTGTGTTCATCACTGTCACTGAGCATGAAAGAGCGGCGGCGCTGACCTGAGGCAGTGGCATGGTTTCAGAGGTGCGTCTCAGAGGCTGAGCAGAGGTGGAAGGGCTGCTTCTTCCTGTGTGGCCGATGGTGTGCGCTCGAGCCTCCAGTTCAGGCCTCCTGGCCTTAAAACAAAGAACAACACACACTTTATGTTCCTGCTTTAGCTTAATGAAATGTGCACAGCGATGCCTAAAATAGCTTGGGCTCCACTTTTCAAAGGCAAATATGATTTCGTTTTTCTGTTTCTTGCACTTTGTTTAAAGTTTTGTGTGAAGCTGCAAACTTCAAAGAATCTATTTTTAGCTTTGCAACTAAAAATTTTGCACATTAGTTGTTTTTCAAGACTTTAGAGGTGAGAGGAAGAAAAGCCGTAGCTCATACCAGCTGGCTGGGAGTCTGGTCTGAAGATCTGCGTGGTGCCGTATTGAAACCCGGTGTTGTGCGTTGCTCAGGCAAACTTCCCCTCTTCACCTGCAGGAAGGAAGCCCACAGGAAGTAGATAAGAACGCACTGCTCAAACAGGTACATCAAGAACTAGCGATACAGTTTCATTTCTATTTATATGTTCATAAATCAAACTTTTTTCATCTTATGCATGATTGATTTTTACAGTCAGACTTTAAAGCTAAACTTGGAGGGAAAACAAGACACAAAACAACCACATCTAATGTACTACGGGTCTAGATTTAAGCTACTAAAATAAACTGAAGCAGAAAAACGCATCTTTAAGCCTTTAATGTGATGCTGGTGGCCAAAATACTGAAAATGAAATTAAAAAGAAGAAGAATTAAAATCTCACATTATTAATATTTATTACAAAGTCTCTACCAGCAGAAAGACACTGATGCAGGTAGAAGAACTCAAAGACTCAATAAGAATAAGAAATAACAAAATAAGATGCATAGAGGTTTGCATGGTGCTTTCAGTTTCTCAGGATTTTACAGTTTCAGACTCATGACTCTGATCTGATGCTTGTTTTCTTCTATAAACAGAGTTCAAGCCAGTGGTTGATCGCTGGGCGCTGCGCCATGCTGAGGTCGCCTTGCACCGAGCTGAGAATTTCACCGGTTTGCTATTGAACTGTTCTATCAATGCAGTTAACAAGCGGGCGTGCATCCCGCACACTCCATGTATGTATGCTGCACTATAGTATTATTTCAACACAATTTGCAATCTTGCACCGGGCAGGCCAGTTTCGTTCACAATGTGCACGCAACCTTGCAACAGTCCTGTTCACACTAGGTTTTGTGGGGCAAAATAGCAACCAGGGTGAAACCGAGGGGGAAGTAGAGGAAAAAGGCAGCTTTTTGGGCTTCCTATGAAACGTAAAATCCCAGGAGCTTGTCTTGTTTCTCAGCCCCCACCCCCAACACACTGAATTTTTTTTTCTTGCTAGAACCCTAATAAAGTTGCAGCATTTCCTTCCCCCACATCTGTTTCCCTCCAACACTTTAATATGCTCTCATTAAAACACCTTCTTAGCTTTCATTTCCTCTTCACACTCTTTTACATGATCAGCCAAGGGGGCACTGCTCACGGGTCTGTATCTTCTGAGAAAAGGGAACAGGCGTGATCACTTGATTGGACCAAGAGCTAAAAATATAATCCAATATTTTCATGCATTTCCAGTTCACTCGTTACCTGAAGGCGCTTTAAGCCTTACAGCTTTCACACAGCTTAGGTCCAGTAATAAAGTAAAGCCTTCTGTTTTCCAGTAGTTTCATTTAATCCTCCTCGTATGCTTGTTTACATTCATACACTAAGCTGCTTCACTATTACAGCATCTCTATCTGTTATGTAATGGTGAGGGAGGCATCATGAAACTGTGGACATTTCTACCTGTGAGTCTCAGTTTCACCCCTCCATCCCTAACACGGTGGCTTCAGTGGTTACAAAGAGGTCTGAACAACAGCAGCAACCTCTAAAGCATGAATATGAATTTGGTGCATGTAACATGTCCAACCTGCAGAAATAAACAACAGGTTCAGTTATGATGAGTGAAATTCTAGTATCTCATTGACCTGTTCCTCCGCACTAATTAGCAGGTATCTGTGGATGCAGTTTGCTAAATGAGGCAGCAAAGTAGTCCAAAATCCTTGAGTGGCATCATCTTTTATATACAGTGTAGGATTTGGAGCCACACAGGGTCCATTGTGTGCAGAGTTTGTGTGTCTTCCTTGTGTTTGCACAGGTTTTCTTCAGGATCGAAAACAAAAGCATGCCGCCTGCCTTTGCCCAAGACTCTCTTTGAGAGCTCTTCTAAAGCTCGAGAGATCTGATCAAGGAGTCAAAAAGCTTTGCTGAGATCACCATGTAAAAATGTTTTTAAAATGCAATGAAACAGGGCAGCAAGGTGGTGTGGTGGTTAGCACTGTTGCCTCGCAGCTAGAAGGTCTGGGTTGGCCTTTCTGTGTGGAGTTTGCATGCTCTCCCTGTGTCTGTGTGGGTACTCCAGTTTCCTCCTGCAGTCCATAGACATGCAGTTAGTGGGGATAGGTGGGGTTAAATTCTAAATTGCCCATAGGTGTGAATGTGACCAACCCTGAACAGGATTAGCTGAAGAGAACGTATGGATGGATGGATGGATGGATGGATGGATGGATGGAAGGAATAGTAAAAATGGCAAAAAACCCAAATTGATTCAGTAAAACCACAGGAGACAAAGACACTGGAGCTGGGCAGTGTTTGATTATCGGTATAACGGGTTGTCGATTTTCTAAGTCATGGTTTTGAGCTTCTCAAAGCCTCATTTGTCGAATTTAGCAGCGTTAGCTTTAAATTGTCTCTGTAAAAATGTTCTCAGTTTGACTTCTCATTACACTGAATTTTAACACGTCATCTTTTTGCAAATTTACTGTAAAAGAAGCTCCTGAAATGTGGTTTGACATTCTGCAATACCACAGAAACTGTCACTTCATTGGCCTCATCGCGACACTTCACGCACACCAGCTGAAAACCTTACAGTTACTGTAAGTTTGCTCCAAAATGTACAATTTAACAACAGTTTTTTTTTTTATTCCTGTAGATATACAGCATGTTACTAAAGTATTATTAACAGTTACAAACAGTTTCATTTAAAAATCAGAATAAAATACCGGCTGGGATGGTGAGGGGATCCCTCTGTCCAGGGTGCCGTCGTTGAGGTAAATCACCCTGTTTTTAGAGATGCTGTTGGCTTTGTAGTACTCCACCAGCTTGTTGAGGGAGGTGAACTTCTCCTGCCACAGGAAGTACTGGCTTTTGTTGTCCTTCATTACTCTGAAGTGCTGGACGTCATTCTCATGTCTGAGGAGAAGAGACAAAGACGTTACATCTTTACAATCCATGGCTCACACGGACAAAATGATGTGTGAAAATTCATGCTTTCTAAAAAGCTTCCATCCGTATCACAAGGTCATTTTTTAATTAAGCAAGCATGTAGTAGTAAGAGTTCAGGGTGTGAACCAGCCACTTCCCCTCAGAAGCCTTCATTAAAGCATGTTTATCTGAGGCGCTTGGATTCACTTATATAAAAAGTGCACTTTCAGGTCTTTGAAACCTTCATTGCACTGATAACAAAACTAAACTGGCAATTTTTACAGTTTTTAAACTAAAGCCACTTAGACTTGTTAAACATGGACTTCATTAACAGGAGAGGTTTAAAACAGCACGGTTGTACTTTTCCACACACTAGCCATCTTACAAATTCCATCCATTTCTCTCCAGTTTGTTGTTGTTGTTGTTGTGAAGACCAAACTGAAGTAATTCACGTCTTAAAACTAGATTGGAGACAAAGGCAATAAGACAGAGGCTGGAGGATGGATCTTAGACGATATTCTAAATGATGTAGGCTGAAATAAAACTGAATAAACCTGAGTCCTTTGTGACCATGTTTTAGTAGTGTACTAAAAGATTAATGTCCAAATATTCATGCAAACACAAAGGGCCAAAAACAACCAGAGAAGAGAAAACTGTGATCCTCTAATCCTGGTCAGAGGCTCTTTAAAACAGTGCCCTGAAATAAAGAGATGACATTTCTTTAATTTATCAAGTTTTTGTTTTTTTTAATAAAAAGACCTCCATCTTTTCTTGTATTTCTTTTGTAAATTACTGTACAGGAACATCTAAGTAATAAATGACTTCCTGTTTCATCCCACTGCTTCAGCTGTCTCCTCAGCTGGATTGTCCTCTGCTGGTTGACATACAAAACTACACCAGGTATACCAACTACACCTGTCGACACAGCTGTGAATAATGCTACTCAAAACACTTGAAGTGTGGATATTGTTGATTTAAGCTGAAACAAGCATTTCAACCACTGCCGCTGCTAAACACAGAGCAAAGAGATCATCCACATGCTTCTGTATGTGCAGTGCTTGAGACATGTTGCTACTAGCAAATGGCAAAAAATAAAAAATTCAGTTAGAAGCAGATGGACTGAGAGGGTGAGAAATGGGCACCTTAAAGCTGGACAGAAATTTGCAGCTGCCCACATGGACGAGCCAAATGTCTTTAAGAGGAAGGTTTTATGGTCAGACAGCACAAAGATGTATTTGAACTATTTGACTGCAATGACAAGACGTATGTTTAGAGGAGTGAAGGTGAGGCTTTCAAAACTAAGAACACTGTACCAGCTGTCAAGCATGGTGGTGGTGGTACCATCATGCTCTGGGGCTGTTTTACTGCCAGTGGTACTGGTACATTGCACAAAATGGATGGAATAATGACAGAGGAGTACTTCCAAATTCTTCAACTTCACTTCAAATCAACAGCAATGATCCCAAACACACATCAGAACTGGTTTTGGAATTGATAAAGCTGGCTATCATTAAGCTTCTGGGATAGCCTTCCCAAGGCCCTGAACTCCACCCTACTGAACATTTGTGGACTATGATTAAGAGTTGAGTCCGTGCCAGGAAAACTACCAGTTTAAACAAACTCTAGCAATTCTGCCAAGAAGAGCGGTCAAATATCCAGGCAGAATTAACCATCTGGTCCAGATACAACTTGCTAATTGACATTTAACCAAATATTAGTGAAGTTGTATGTTTGAGCCTGTTTTTATACCCCACTCTGCATTTAATCATTAGTTATTATTTATCTCTGGCTCTCCACAGTGTGTCTTTTGTCCTGTCTCCCTCCCCTCACCCCCAACCAGTGGCAGCAGACTCCTGCCCCTCCCTGAGCCTGGTTCTATCAGCGGTGTCTTCCTGTTAAAAAGGAGTTTTTCCTTCCCGCTGTCGCCAAGTGCTTCCTCATAGGGGGTCGTCTGATTGTTGGGAGTTTTCTCTGTATTATTGTAGGGTCTTTACCTTTGCAATATAAAGTGCCTTGAGGTGACTGTTGTGATTTGGTGCTGTATAAATAAAACTTTAATTTAATTAAATAGACAAAAATCCTAAATAAATTCAAACTGCACCCAGTTCTTGTTTTTTAAAGTCATTAAAGATGTGTGCTGTAAAATCATTAAAAGTCCCAAATTACCACAACATTCACGTCCATTGTGAATGTAAACTTTTGAACGCAACTGTACACCAAAGGTCTTAAGAGCCAATGATCTAAATTAGCATAATGCTCATTTCTAACATTAAAAACCCACAGACATGCTAAAACTTAGCACCTATTCATGGACTTCTCATACTCAAATGAATGAGTGTTAAAACCCTTTTGGTTCCTTTTCACTGGAGATATTTTGCACAGGTGCTACAGATAACATGCGATACGACGCCTTTTCAGGCGAGATCCAGTAATCAGAGCAGCTGAAAGGAATAAGCTGCGCTGGTGGTCTGACAGACGGCGGACATGTTAAGATAAACTGACTCCACCTCTGCCTCGCTTGTTTACTCTGCAGCTGCCTTTGGTTATAAAAATGAGAATCTTGCAGAGTCTGCAGCTAAAGAGGAAAGAGGTCAGAGGGTGTGATCTTGTAAGGGCAAAACAACACAGATATCAAGGAACTGCAACTGTCCTGTAATAGGTTTCATTCGCACTTACAGTTTAAAAACAAGCAAATCGTCTGCTTAAAGTAGCTCACGGCAATAAACTAAATACAGCAATTAAAATGACAAATCTGTTACTGTTTGATCATTTTCTTGATTGTTTTTGTTGCTTAGCAGCACGTCACAAAGTTACAAAGTTTATATTTTAAAGATAGATTTTAATACTGACTGCTACTTTCTGCTGGCACGACTGCACCGCAGCCTCACATAAACAACTGTGGAGCACCAAAAGTGCCAAAATATAAGAAATTAAAAAGCAACATTAAATAAATAATTAAGTGTGTCATTAATTCATTAAGATGAGAAAAAAAATGTCAAAAGGATAATTAAATAATATTTAATTATGTATTTAAAATTAATCAATCAAATTTCATCAATTAATTTTATTTAAAAAAAAAAAATTATTTCACTATTCAGTTGATTATTTCATGGTTCCTGTGCTGCAGTGCACCATAAAATAATTTAAACTGCCACTGCAGCTCATCAGCAAACGCTAACATCTGATTGGTTACCCAGCACAGCAAGACAAAATCCCAGATAGTGGACTGATGCAGCGTCACAGTCAGCTGGTGGTGGCAGCCAGGTATCCCAGCATTTTGGACAAAGGAAAGTAAGTAAGTCGTAAAATGCTGCTGTTTCTGTGTACACTTTGAGATTTTAGACGAGAATCTAGTGCCATAATCTTCAAGCATCCGGCCGATTTGTCAAGATAGAGCCTTCATATGCAAAAGTGTGCCGACATTTTTCCAAGATGTGAGATCCCTTCAACCTAACAGCCAGCTCGCCTCGCCAGCTATCAGTTAACAGGGTTTATCATCTGTTTTACTCTAATGGGGACCACAATGCACAAAATTAACATCATGTTGTATTAAGGGAGACTTCTTGGCGTTGTGACTGGTGCCATCCATTGCAAAATCTTTTTGTTTATTAGTTACCAAAGACAAAAAAAAAGGAAGTTTGGGTTTAACTGAAACCCAGTGTCAGCCCATTCTGAGTGAGTGTGAAACTGGTTTGTACCACTGTCTCAACATGTGATCTTCAAACAGTACACATCACCCACTGGACACATTTAGAGTTTTGGCCACCAGACTAGACTGTATTTGGATGAGAGGGTGGAGTGCCAAGTTATCATTTTACCTTTACTGCTGAGCATGTAGAACTTTGTGGTTCCAAATCCAAAGATGTTCAGTTTGCATTTATGAAGAAAAGGAAGCTAAAACATCAGATAATATAATTATGTTTTCTGCTTCTGCTAAAAAAAAAAAAAAGCTGCTGACGTGTTTATCTTTAGTCAAAAGGATACTAATTAATCAACAAGATTTATGGTTCCAGATCTGGATCTAGTCCCGTGTGGTCTATAAGTGAAAGTGGTTTAAATATTATGTCTAACATGCCGTCAAAGAGCTGAACAAACAGACTGAGTCACTCAGTACCATTCTGCAGTTTATTTCCCCTTCAACTTCCCAACCAGAAGCCGACTAAGCATCATTAAACCTGCTGAACATCAGCATGTTGGCACACTAAAGTTAGCACTTTGGCTTCAGCCTAAATATAACCATGAGCCTAACTTTGAGGCTTCCCATTGCTTCACTCACTTGACAGAAATGGAGAAGTCTCCAGGGGAGGTTTGGCACCCTCGGATCAAAAATTCCCCCACAGATTTGGACTTCAGAAGCTCCTCTGCAGCACTGCGACTGGCGTCCTCCTTAAACCACCTGCACAGAGAGGCCCCAGTGCTACTGATTATCTAAAGTAAGCCACTCACACTCATACACAGAACTGCTAAGAAGTGTTACAACAGTTAAAAACCAAGAATAAACCAATCCCAGTCTCTTTACTCACCAGAAAAAAAGACTCTGACTTTTTTTGTCTTTTAACCAAAATCTTTCAGTTTGTCTGCCGCACTGTTGCATATTTCCTTTAAATGCTTTCACAGGTGGAATTAAAGTGACAGTGACCTGATGGGCAGGGTTATGCTGTATTTTAGCCACATGCCAATCAGGCATAATTTCATAAAAAAGAAGACCTTTCATATCGAGTCTCTTACATGCTGTCTGACCTTAAACTGTGTTGTACGATCAAATTTCCCTTTGGTTACAGGAGTCGATGTAAACCTAACCCTAACCTTACTATTTACTAACCTTACTCTATTTAATATACTGTATTAATCTGTGTTTCTGGGCACAGAATTTCACTGCATTTTCATGAGCTCATTTTTTCCATCAGACCCCCCTCATGTCTGTTGTTTTGTGTCGGTGGGCACACAGTGAAGATTTTCCACTCAAAGGGTGAAAATCTGCTCTTCGTACCACGGTTCATGTCCCCCACACAAAACTGATTTTTACACAGTGGCTGGATTTTTTTAACTGTTAATAATTAACACTTAAAACTACTCAGTCAGATTTAGGCACCACATACTATTTGGTTAGGTTTAGGCATTAAAAAAATACTCTGTTAAAAAGGCTTGAGCACTAAAGACTACTTGTTGTTAGCTCAAGGCTGTCGTTCATTCATCTCTTACCCTGGAATCTGCAAACTGATGTAGTTACGCGGTACATATCCTTCCCGTCCCTGCATCTCTGCCTTACACCAGTCGTCTTCAAGGGTTAAAATCTGCGCAAAAGCCGAAAGAAAAGGTGTCATGCAGGGGTAATAGGAAAACAATGACTTCATGATCTAATCATATACTGACCTTTAGTACATCACCCTTTCTGAAGGTGAGCTCGTCGTCCGACGTCGCAGCAAAGTCATACTTTCCTGTGGCCTCCATTGAGAGTGGCTCAGATTTCAGGGAGGTTCAGAAGAACGTGAATAAGGAAACGTGGCTGTGGTTTTTCTGCAAGGATGAGGACAAACAGCAAAGTTATGATTTATACTCTAGCAACTGGTTATTTCACGTCATGTTAGAAAAAAAAAATACACGATAGCAGTGAAACTTGAACATGAGATAACAGCGCACTTTTTATTTCTACTGATACTGCGGTTTATCTGTCGGAAGGCACAAGATTTCGAGATGTTTTGTAACATCATTCTGCTTCTAATCTTTAGTCTTTTATCTTGAAAAGCTTCTTTTATTTTAAAACTGCTGCTCAATGTGCAGTTCAGCGTATCTTACCGATGAGGCCTTTTATTTGTTAGCACTTAAAGGGGACCTTTTATGTTATTTCCATCACCGTGTTCTTATTTTTGGACTACAAAAGAGTAACTCTGCATTGATTCACAGGTTGAAATGATATTTATTTTATACTGGGTTTCATTGTGCAGCACCTCAGTTCACCTTCTGTCTGAAACAAACTCTTTTAGCTCCTCTTAATTTGAGCCAACTTTCTTCTGATTGGCTGCCTGAGATCACCATATTACGGATATCCACTCTCACTGACATCATACAGAACCAAGGGCAGAAAAAAACTGCCAGTAACATAAAAGGACGGCAGCTTTGAACTCTTCATGAATTTAATACCTTTAAGGTAAACACGAACCACGAATAAAACAATGTTAAAAATGCCAAATTGGTTTTGTCATTTTAACCCACTTAATAAGCTGCATAATAAATTTGATAGAAGCATAATTTTCTTTCTTGGTATTAGCATTAATGAAAGCAGCAGGGCCTGAATGCATCTTTTATAATAATTTCATTGATTTAAGGAGCAATAAATGAACAAAGAGACACATAAAGTGGTTGGATCCGGTTTCAGTTTTGCAGTACAGACACTTTTTAGTCTTTTGTGTTAATGAAATCAGTATTTATAATTTTTTTTTGAACCGCTGGTCACTTACAACAAGGCATCCAAATTCACCACCTCGGGCAACAAACACCGACGTTTTCTGGACCAAGCCGGTGTTTGATAGTTGCAGCCCTGAAACTGAAGCTAAACAACGGGGCAGACTCTGAAGCAATGAAGAAAAAACAAGCGTTTAATTAATAAATCTGCACTTAAGGTGACAAAATCCAGAAGGAAACCAAACCCTGATTATTACCAACTAAAACCCTTAATGTCTCTATAATTATACAGAGCGCAGTCATTTGTAGTGCATGGAAAGGAAGGACATGGAAACGGCATGCAAACAGTAAGCAGGAACTGGAAAACATCCTTTGTAATCCACTTTTAGATTATGGAGAGACATGAATGACACTTCTCCATTTGCTGCAGTTTATTTAAACATATGTACACGGGATGGGAAGACAGAGGTCAACACATCCTTGGAGAAAATGTAATTCTCCAGTTAAGGAGCTCTAAAACATGGATCAAATGCTAAGGATTTGAATCCCATGACAGCAGTTAATCTGTCATTGGTGCTACAGTTGGTTGTTTTCCCACCAATGTGAATAAAACCTTCACTTGTTTGCGGTTACAAAGTGAAGGATGTGGTGAGCTTTCGTGAAAAAAACTGACTCTGCCTTTGCTTCACACATGCAGCTGTAGAGCACTTTGCAAGCTTACAGTGATCTTTAAGCTCAAGGACACAGGGCACAGAGCTGTATAAACCCTAATATTGGTTTTAACCATGAGGTAAACAAATGTCACCTTTTAAACCACGCACAGACTGTAACCTTTATAATACACTGCTTGCATCTTTGCGAATGAACAGATGCTTGAAACTTCACTCAAATTCAGAATTTAAACCCTTTAATTATTGTTAATTAGACCAGTTATCCCAGGCCACAGGTACCAATCAAATATGCAAAAAAAGTTATGGATGAGCCAGGTAATCTGAAAAAAAAGGACTTAAGGAAAAAGGTGTAGCTAAAACAAGGAATAAACAGTTCAAATTGTATTGGATTAATCACCTTATGGTCCGGGATCAACAGATAAATTAATCCAATCAAATTCGCAGACTGGCAACTTAATTTGTCTGATAAAAAACAGGAATTAACATTAGTCAGCTAAAGGTTAGGGAAAAATTCAGAAAATAAGGAACAGAAAGTGCAAAAATCTGTTGAATAAACTGCTGAATTAGTCATTTTAAAGTCAGGGATTAACATCTGAATTAGCTCAATTAAAAAAAATCATGGATTAACAGTTGAATTACTCAGATTAGATATTAATAGATAAAGTATTTTAATAAAATCAGGGATTGACAGAATAATTAGTCAGATTAATGTCAGTGATTAACAACTGAATCAGTTAAATTAAAATCACAGATTAACAGCTTAAAGATTTATTTAGCTAATTAATGGATTCATGGATCAGTCTGTGATGTACACAGTTTCACCAAGAAACACTTTTGCAATGATTACATTAAGTATACACATCACAAGTGTAGAGTTATACGTGGAACATTGTGACATTATTTCTCAAAGTGGGCCCTGGGGGTGGGGGGTGGGGGTCTGTTCCTGTCTTTGAGTGTCTGAGGAGTCACGTGACACAGTTCATCAACAGATGTAGCAGATTATGCAAACTGTCCCCATGCTGTGACTGAAAATGTAACAGTCAAAAAAATTATGGTAATTGAGCTACAAAGTGTAGTGAAATCACACAAAGCCACAGCTTCACACAGTCTTATATTATTATTATGGCCTTGATAACAAAAATATAAGTAAATAAAATAAATATTACAACAAATATCAACACTAATCCATCCATAAACTAGATTAAAAAAATGGTAAATGATGATTAAAAAGAGCATAATGAAGGAGCTAATAATCAGCCGTGTGTATGATTTTACTTATCGGTTTATGTGATACCAAAAGAAAACAGTTTTGGTGGGCATTCACTCCTTTTACGTAACATGTAACTGACATCATGTGGATTTCTCATTTGGCGGCCTCGACTCGTCTGTTCTTGCACTTCTTCCTCTCTCGTACCCTCGCTGGGAGGAGATAAGAGGAAGAGTTTAAGTGATGGAAAAGTACCATAAACATTTTCTCATGTCAGCGTGTCGGGCCTGTCCGTTCAGTCAGCGTCTGGTCGGCTTTTCAGCATTTTAAGGTCCCCGTTCTTCATTTCTTGTTTTAGGAAATGTACTAAAAACCATTTTGGACTAAAAAAAACTTTATTCAAGTCATAATTCATCCCTGCAAGACTTACTGCTTGTGTCCTAACAAAGATAAATGACTATAAACAGCTGAAACAGCTAAAAGTCACAGATTAATAGTTAAAATGGTCAGATAAAAATTATGGACCAATCCTTGGAACATTAGGATACTTCCTTTTTAGTAATGAGTTAGCAACAGTAACGAACGAGTAAATGCTTAGCTAAAAATCATTGATCAATCAGCTAAAATTCACGGATTAGCAGTTAAAATGGTTAACTAAAAATGAAGTTGAAATACTTTTCTTTAAGTATTGGGTAAATATTTGAAGTAACTAAAGTAAAAAAATTAAAAATGGACAAATAAATGTAAACATATTTCTGCTGCTCTGTAGTGACTGGTATACAGCTGGAATACAAGTTTGACACAGCCTACTACAACAGTTAATGTCTTTGTATTAAAACAGCTTCTGTTAAATATCATCCAGTTTAAAATCTGGTGAAATATTAGGAAGAGGACCGGTGGTGTAATGCTTTAGTCACGCTGATATCAGGCAAACAGTTCGGCTTTCTGACATGAATGCTTGAAGAGATTTTTAGAACAAAAATAAATACAGCTAATTAAGGCTCATTTTAGTTCACCCAACTCACTGTGCATGATGAGAGGGATTTTTTTTTTTTTTATCTTATCGAATCTCTAATGTCCGACACTCAATTCTTCCGCTTCAAGCAACAGTTAGTTATTGATGTTACACTGTCTAGCAAATGAACCACACAGAGCCAACTGTCCATTTAAAAAAGTACAAATCAATCATGCATAATAAGGCTGAGTTTTTAAGTAGTCTGCAGCTTCAGGAACCACCCCCCCCCTTATCATGTGATGCGCTGCTGAAATGCTGACCGGCTTTTGTGGTTATAGCTCGCTAGTACAGCTGCAAATATCTCTTAAAACATTCGTGTAATCATTTGCATGGAGACCATCAAAGATGTCATCTCTACTACATCCAATGTGGTCAACGCCTGATTTGCGCGATTGATTAATCTGGCAGTTATTTTCTCAATTAATCTAAATCTGAGTGGCCAAAAAGAGTCTTCAAATATCTGTTCTGTCCAAAACTGACGTCTTTTATTATCACTGAGGACAAACGAAAGAGGATCCAACTCTGTAACTCTGGCTACAACTAACGAGACTGTGTTAATTCATAATTATTTTTATCATCACTTAACATACACCCGCCGACTCATAAGATATTCCTGCAATCCCTGTTTCAATGTTATATGTCTATATAAAAAAAGAAATAAATAAAGCTCCTGTCTTTATTTAGTTATACGCATTCATAGGCTCAGGGTTATTTTTCTTGAATAAAATGCCAGAAAACATCTCAGTCATATTTACTCCCGCTAACGTTCCAACTCACAGATTACAAATAAAGCACCAAATGTTCCCATTTCAGAGGCTGAGAGGGGATAACTCCCAGCAAAAATACCAACTGCTAACCTGAATTATTACACAATCTAATTAGTGTCTTTTTAGCATATTTGCCAGGCAAACAGAAAGTTGCAGGCATTTGTTCAGCAGCAATAGCAACCAATTGCAACTTTCAGAAGTGTTGCTTGCAGTGTTGCATGAAGTCCTTAACAGCAGGGAGGGTTTCTTTCTCATGCTGATGCACCTGCATCATAAACTGCCTCTGTGCAGCGACCCATGCAGATGCAAGAGTTCAGACCAGCGCTCTGAAACTTGGGCAGTACAGACGTTACTGACATCCTTCTCTTCAGTAAAAGTAAAAACTAAAGATGCAAGTTTGCTGGGAAATGAAGCAAATGTATCGCTGGGTTTAGAACGGCTTAGGAGAAAGTAACAAGGCTCCGATGCTTCTTTACAGAAAATGTCACTTAGATCAAATTTTGTTTTACATCTTAAAAACTGTTCAGCTGCACATCAGAAGCTGGGATTCTACTGACGCTTTAATGATTAAGCTGTGTTCTACTGTAGGAGCAGCTATGGTGGGCCTATAGGACAGGGCTTTATATGCACTTAGTGCTTCAAAAGGGTGAAAATGTAAAATACTAATTTGTAAAGCCACCTTATAAATGCAGTGGAAATTAAAGAGTTCAATATGTGGACAAGAAACGAGCCCACAGCGTACAAGTGCTCCAGGCAGTTAAAGCAAAAAGGGCTGCAGAATGGGAAAACTCAGAGAGGAAAAAAAGACACAACAATATTCAAATCCTTCATTAAAGAAAAAGTATATAAGCATAATCAGCTAACTCAGAAATATGCTCCCTGTGTGATATCACCAGCACTTTTTTCTTTGCTGCAGCTGCTTGAAGAGCGGCTGTTTTTAAGCTCTTTGTATAGTTCTAGCCCCAGAACAGTGTCATAATATGATAAATATGAGAGACATGAGGGAATAAGAAAAACCTAATTTTTCCTTTTATGTTAAATAAAAGAGTGTTTCACATAATTAGATGAAATTAGACAAAAGATGTAATTAGATGAAAATATGTCTCTTTAGTGGAGCTGTTTTCCAAGGACTCCGAACTGCACACTACCTTCCATATGCTCCATTTAATGGTTAATTTCAATGTCTGTTCATCTGAAGTTTTTGATTTAAAGTACTGACTGGAGAAGCTGGATTATTAATACGCCGCTGCAGGTACCAGAAGGGCTAACAGAGCATAGAGGAAGCTAACAGGTAAAGAAGGCATTTCACGCTTTTCTTGGTATGTTTGCAAATGGTTTTTGAAACTTAACCACAAACTTGGTTCAAGTGACGACAGACCTGAGTCATAATATACGCCCACTGGGAAGCTTTTATTGCACTTACAGTAAAATAATTTGTTGTCGATTAATATCATTTCTCTTAAGTTATCTCGGTCTGCTCCACTCCGTCTGCAAGGAGGTGCACCCACAGTGAGACTGAGAGCAGGGACAGGAGAAACTAACAGGACCGTGTGTGTGTCTATATATATATCTGTCTACATACATATATATATATATCTGTCTACATACATACACATATATATATATATATATATATATATACACATATATAT
>JASGAU010356551.1:0-23156 GCA_030220045.1 Australoheros facetus | reverse complement strand
AGGTGGCTGGGGAGAGGGAAGCCTGGGCTTCTCTGCTTAGGCTCCTGCCCCCGCGACCCGGCCCCGGATAAGCGGAAGAAAATGGATGGATGGATGGAACATAATAAGGCATTTCACTAGCATTACTCATTCCAGTTGGTCTGTGCTAACAAACTAGATCTTAATGACGTGTGATATTACCCAACCTTTTAGTAGCAACACTATAGAAACTGCAAGATTGTGAACTCTCAAGAAAAGGTCCCACAAAAGAAGACACTGTGCAATACTCTTCATATGCTGTTTTATTTAAAATTAGGTGTCCCACTGGGTGCCATTAGATGCCCCGTTATGATGATGATTTCCCTTTTTCTGTGTGTTCTTCAGCAGTCATCTACCATCTTCAAACGTTTCAGAATATGAACAGATTGTGTTGCTGCAGTGTCTCTACCCCCGTGACTCATTGAGCATAAATTATGGATATTTGAAGAGTTATTACAGCACTCTGGGATGGCAAGCAGATTATTGAATGTATGCAGCAGTAAGGCATTGCTCTCCTGCAAACCAAAGACAGAGAAGACGCTTATGCTGTCATAGTATATGCTGATAAAAAAACCCAATTATGCAGTTTTTTTCTGTTACCAGAGAACAAAGTCAGAATTGGTTAAACTGTTAATGTTTAGTGATATTATCCACATTACCTTTATTTTAGAGACAGAAAAAGAAGAAAAACTCTAAACAGAAAATATTAATAATTACCTGGAATGATGGATATGTCTCATTGCATGTATAAACATTATTTTAATATGGAATAATTTGGACTGTCTCCCACTTCTCTCTCTCTTCGTCCTGTCTTATTAGTTTCCATTGTTCCGCCCTCTTAGTATCTTAATGATCCAATTTTTCACCTTCATCCGTCTTATTTTCATTTTCCCTCTCTCATCTCTTCAAAATGTGCCTCTCTTCTTTGCTCGTCAGGGGGAATATAATTCTCTAACTTGTTGTTCTGGTCCCAGACTTCAATTGAGTACTGTCTGTAAGACTCAATTAAAGCAAGAGAGAAAAAAAATAAAGATTAACAACGTGCATTTTTACCCGCAATGCCCAGGGGGCTCAATTTATCTTGAGGAANCCTCTAACCTTCATTGGGGTGTAATCTTCATCTTTAGCACTCAGAGATCTAATTAATTAGGGGGAATCTCATTTCCTCACTAATGCAACTGGACAGAGGCGTGATAGAGGAGTGGGAGAAGGCAGGAAGAGGAGGAGGCTGAAGAGAGGAAGGGCTGAGATGAAGTCGGAACGTAAGGGTGCTGTATTTCATCAATGCCTGTGAATGGTGTTCACCTTGTTCATTTCAGGGAAGAACAAGAGAGACTGAGGTGGTTGGGTTCACACCAACTACATTGTATTGATTACAGCTGCCAGAACTCTGGCTACTGGCCATCGGAGACACTGCAGTAACATTCTTTATTATGGGATCTCTTGGTAATGTACTCGTGTGTTTCACTTTCTTTTCTCAACTTCTTTTCTCAGTTAAAGCCATCATTTATGTGTGAGCCAGTGTGATTGTAATTGGTTTTGACTTCATGCTGCGTCACAAGCAAAATGTGCCTTCTTTAAGACTTTAAGCTATTTAAATAAAAATATAAGGGAAAAAAACAGATGTAAAACATATATATAATATAATAAAAATAGGTGAAATGGGTAAGTAAATAAATATTTGAATACATGAATACAGACAGCACTTAGAAGTAAGGACTTGGGTAGTGGTTATAATAAGCCAGATACCACTAAGTGCAAAAGACTAGTCATAACAACACTTTATCTAATATAAATTCATGTAAATTCCACAAATACCTTTTACCCTATGTATGTTGGCTCAGAGGAAAAAGAAAATTGAAGTTAGGAAAGCAAAATTGTAGCACTCCATCCATATGTGTTAAGAAAGAGTTCCCCTCCAATCCAAAGTCTGTTTTGCTAATTGTTATTTCATTGAATGTCTGACCTTTACTCTGAAGAGTGAGCTATGTGCTAAGCTTGTTTTCTCCTTCATCTGTTGAAGAATGAAGGCGTCTCTGTGCTCAACTTAAGGGTGTAAGACTCACAAGTGTGGTGTTAAAACACACACTGAGAACAAACAGCAAATAAGAAATATATTGTGTACCATCTTCCAGGTTATCGCCACTCTTAATGCAGTCCTGATCTGAATTAATTTCAGATCCTGAAGGTCAGCGATGCTTGCATACAGACACACATTAAAGCTGGCAAACACAGGGCTGCTTCAGCTTGATTAGATTAGGAGCACAAATCAGTCTCAAAAGATCAGTATATTAGTCATGAAAAAAAAAAAAAAACTATCAATTTAGCCAGTAAAAAGCTACCACCCACGCACCTCAGAAACCTCGGAGCTATTTAAGTTCAAACTGAAATTTGCTTCAGAAAGGATGCAACAGGGATTTAACAGGGGAATGCAAAGACCTATGAATATATTTCATGTTACCTGTAGTCCAAACTGGCTGCAGTTCATTCCATTCTTTATTCTCAGGCCGGTTTTCTCAGATATACACTTCTGTAACTCTAAATTACTTCCACAAATCTCTGAAAGCTTGTGGCTACAGACAGCCTCAGAAAACATTTCAGTAAGAAGTGAATACAAAGTGCCTTGTATTCATTGTTGTTGCTATGAATAATATCACTATGGCGCTTCTAAATTTGTTCTCCATTCTGCCACTCACATTAGCTTTCGCCCATTCTTATTTCTCCATTAAGTCGCATCTCTTAGCAGATATTGAGCCAGAACTTTCTGAGCACACGTCTTTCTTGCCGGCTACGCCATGAAAAGGGCTGAACCTCTTCACGATGATGGAGAGCTTGCGTTTCCTTGCCCTCTCTACCTCTTATCCACTCTGAGAACCTATGCTTCAGTCCATACCGTCCTGCATCTCTCTCTGTCCAGCTCATCTACTCACACCTTTCCAATCTCCAGATGATAATAGGAGAATGAAAGGGAGTTTATAAACTGAAGTGTACATCAAATCTGCTGTAATGAAATCTTATCAATGTGTTCCCTGTGCTGTATTATTTGCATATAAATGACATAATATAATAACTCTCTCCGGCCTCTACCTGGGAGGAGTAAATATTTCTCTGTCTGCTTTGTCTCGTTACTGTGACACGAAGAAACGAGATGCTAATTGAAGAGAGGAAAGCATCTTTATGTGACGACTGACATTCAATTATGTTTGGGGGATCAGATTAGGTTGTGGCCCCAGAAATGTTTGAAAACAACATTTTGCAGAGTGGCAACTCTGGAGGCGGCCAAGGATGTAATTTGAATGGCTGTTTGAGGCCTGCGCTGAATGGTGCTGCTCTGAATGGAATCACTATGCTATGACCTGCGAGTAATTGGATGTCCACAGTGAAGTGTTGACAGAGAAGGGGAGGCAAGTCTGATGGAAAAAAAAAAAGAAGATAGACAGTAAGGCGGGAAGACGGGGAGAAAATAACACAAAATGAAAATAACCAAGAAAACAATGTGATGAACATGACAGCGTTAGGGGGAAAAGGAGCAATGGGGTGTGGGGAGTGCAGGGGATCACAGCAGTGACAATGGAGAAAATGAATGCAGTTTTCCCTTAAAGTGGAACCTGCCAAAGTTTCAGGTTTCATCCATCGCAACACACAGGCATGTAGCCACTCCAGCCACAGAGCCAAATAAGCCATTAGACAGGATAAGCTTTCTTATCAACCGAACGCTGTCAGGAAGCGTGCTGCCAAGGTCGCACTAAACAAACACCAGGTCACTTTACTTACAGCCACCATAGCTTTCTGTGCTGATCAGGGATAAGCGTGCATCCATTTACCTGTCACTCTGGATTTGTACTAGTTAAGCATAACAGAGTGAATAATGTCATGTAAACACATTTGCAGCACAGGCTGCAATCTCAGTCCTTAATATATACAGCATATACAACCAAAGATGATTTGTCAACAGATGATGCATGCACCTCAACAAAGATTATAAAGATTATAAGATTAAACATCCTCCCAGCAGAGACTAAATTTAATGTCATTTAATGACAGTACAAGAGATTACAGATAAAAATGATTTTGGACTGTTGCTTTCAGGTTTTCAAAAGTACTTTTAAGTTTTACTAATTGTTAAGATGTGCTTTAGTTTTATCTATATGACTTTAAATATCACAATTCTGTGGTAAACACATACACGCAACCACACATCCTCTTCCCCACCATGTAATTCATGTTTGTAAGACATGGAGGGGGGGGGGGTCAGTCAACTCTATCGATTGGCCATCGTGAGCAGTGACAGCTCCCAGGTTGGCCGGAACATTAGGGAGTCGGAAAGTCACACTGCCATTAGCAGTCTGTCCTCTTTGGTTACAGCCAGCCCCCCCCATACGGACACTCCATAGACTAAAAGAGATTAGAATGACTGGTGTGTGACACAGACAGATGTGTGCGCAATTGGGCATGTCTAGGAAATGTGATCATTCTATGACTGTCCCGTAACAAACATATTCTGCTACAAGTTCAAGCTAAAAACATTGGAAACCCTTCTCATTTGTGTGTCTCTAATAAGGTATACCTAGAACATCTTTAAGATTGTGTATGCAATCTCTACATAGACTGTTCAAATGCTATTCACCGTGACACAGTATAAATAAGACTACACCAGAAATGCATCAGTCAGTGATCATCCACCTCAAAATATTTCCTCAGATATATCCAATATGTTGCCAGTTTAATTTGCCTATGCCGCTGCTTGACATGCACCTCTAGTGAATTTTAACCAACGCCAATTAGCTTGGTTTATTCAGCATCACTCGGTATGAACAAAGACATTTAACATAGCACAAAATCCCACAAACAGTTTATCTACATTCATATAACACAGCATGTTACATAAAGTGAGAAATAGTGCAAATCACTTTTATTTGGACTTTTTCAGTATGAAAAAACTGTGTCCAGTAAATTGAAGCATTTTATTTTCAATATCAATGTTTTATTATGACCACACATTGATGAACAGTTTTTTTAAAATATATAATGTATATGCTGTGAATTATAGTTCTAAGACAGAAAATTGGTCTCCATGGTCAGTAGGTCAGACTTGCAAGAAGCTGTATATACAATAGTTTGATGCAAAATGAAACACCTGATTAAAATTCAGAGAAGCCGTGTGATTTTGTAGACAAAGGGAAATTTCAGTGCCCCCTTTGTGGGTTTCTTCGCTCCTGTTCTGATTCACATTTCTGCTCTTTCACTTCACGAGCCTTTAAAAATGATGTGCTGCGGTACGGTTGTGACAATGGGAGGTGGTGCATGAAAGCACAGCTGACTGATGAAACTAAGGTTAGACTGATAAATGAGATAGTGAGATTATTTTTTTTTTTTTTGTGCAGCATGAAGGATCAGCAGGAAGATGTGCTCAGGAAGATGTGCACAGCATGAAGCTCCACTATCTCACAAGGTGTTTTGTTTTCTCTGAACAGATATTATATTAATTTAAGCATATCCAAGATATTCTCACTGGCAAACACTCGCACATGCATGCTTAATCACACAAAGGAAGAAAACACATCAACAATCAACTATCAGCAATCTAACATCTCACACACTGCCTCTGATACATGCTTGCCTTCATGAAGTCCAAAGCAGGTGGAACATGCTTATTATCAGTCTTTATATCCTAGTATCCACTGACACGTGCAAATAAAAAGTTAAATAAATGAAAATTCCAGTGTGTGTACCATATGAATGGTGCTCACATGTGGTAGCTGCACTCTACACAGCCCTACCTCATGAGTAGAAATGTTGCTTGTTTTAAGACAGCTGGTTAAAATAGACATTTTTGTAACGCAGACTCATTAACGGGCGATTTCCATGTAAATCCAGTGAAAGATACAAACACTCCTTGATCTTTTCAAACTTACGAAAATGGCCTCGTCCCTGCAGCATTACCAGTCGTCAGAAATTACAGCCTGCCATTGATCCAACAACCTCGCGTGTCAGAATAATATTAGACAGCAAGGGGAGACATGTCTACAATAAAGTGAGGAGAAAAACAGAGAGTGCTGGAATAAATGTGCATATCAAGACAGGATTTTACGCCTCAGAGAAAGCACTAGAGGGAAAATCAAACTGATTTCAATGTGACAAAATTGATTTTCCAATTTTCTCCGGATTGCTTTCTGCTTCCCTGGGGCAGGTGAGGTGTCTATCCAAATACACTTACAGTGCCACCTAAATTATGTTTGAGGAATTTGAAGAACAAGGGGGAAAATTTTGGTTTCTCCTGTCCCTTTGTTTCCTCCTTGCCTTGGCGTTTTGTCTGTGTTACAAAACAAAATATTGCAGACATGCAAAGAACATGCTGTATTTAAAAACTATACTGGCAGATGGATGGCAGATGGAACTGAACGGTGTCATGCTGGAGTCATATTTATGACAATGTGCTAAAGTGGCTGGATGTAAATCTCTTAAAACCTCGATGTGGACAGTTTTGAGGCGATCCTGTCTGCCCTTCCATCTGCCCTCTTTCTGGCTGCATTATTTATTTTTATTCTTTTTTATCCACAAAGATGATGCACTGCAGCTAGATGACTTCTAAAACCCAGAAAATGCTTGTGAAAAACCCAGCATACTTATAAATTTTTGCAGTGTGTAGATAAAGAGTTGGATACAACATGAAGACAATCATATATGTTGCTTCAGGCTTTTTGTGTTAATACCACAAAAGGTCTATCACATATTGTGCATGGATTAGTCATGGCTGTTTTATTATAGGAATAAACTCATTCCACTTCTTTTTCTTTGAACCCATTTAAAAGTGAGGAGATTTCAAGGACTGTGACATTTCTCCATGCAGACATAAAACCGACTCACTGCTTAAAACACTCGACACTTAAAACTTATTTTCCGTGACTTCTTCCTTCCAATCCTTCCTTCTAAATTAAGTTCTGACAGGTCTCACCAAACTTAAAAATGGCTCCAACTGCTTAACAGATAATAAAAAATCTGCAATACTTGTTGATCAAAACAAGTGCAAATCTGATGTGTGTGCATTATATCCTCTCTCTAGAAATCTTAGAATAAAAAAAAAAATAAAGAAAAAAGAAAACTGAAAAAAAAAAAAAGATGTGTCTGGATAACTGCAGTACCAAAAACCACCAAGGTTTGTAGCTGATATAACTAATAATATCTCCAATTTATTTTCATTTTACTTCACATACAGAGAAAAGTAACTTTGCTCTTAGTTATTGGTTATTTTAAAGAAGGTGCTATTAATTTCAGGAGTTTACAACTTGTGGAAAATAAACTGAAAGGAAGAGAAAAAGTGGGAAATTCTGGCTATGTGCCTTCTTCAAAAGCATTCAGCTGAATTTTCGAATATTATCCTGTTAGCTGTATAATAAATCTTGGCTGCCGACACTGGAGGAGTACTGTTATTGGTACTGTTTTTTTTTTTTTTTTACACTCTGCTGGAGCATTATCTTTAGAAATATCCTGGAAATGATATGCTTCCAAAGTCTCACTTTCATCCTCTTATTACAGAGGGAAAAAAAGCCCCACCAGCCTTCTTGGGTAATTTCTCATTCACCTCACAAAAGCAGCCAACAGTGCGCATGCATCGATTAAAAGTAGGATGAAATGAGATGTAATCAATTAGGCCTCTATTAAACAGTTTACTGTAGCTCACGGATTGGCTCATCAGGGCAGTTAGTCGCCATGGTTCCAACAGTTCCGGATGGGAGGTTTTTAGCTTTCAGCATGTTGGACACCACCAGAGTCGGCGGATGAGTGTGTATCACCTCAATTAAACTATTCACTAAGTGTCTGACAACAGCTAATATTCCTCTTCCACCGGCGAACCCAATCGATGTTCTGGCATTCGTCACCCTGCTGGAAAAGCAATCATCCCGTTGTCTCGCTCTGGTTTTACGGGGAAATGGAAAGACGCTCATCTGGCTACAGCGCCTGCTAGCTGGAACGCACCGGTGCTCCTTCACACAAAGTGCACACAAACATCTAAGTGGCTTCCATGACACACACACGTACACAGACTCTTGAGTCTGCTCGCTGGCAGCACTAGTGACATGTCAGGAAAGAATGGATGCAGGAGCTTCATTTCAGAAATTCCAGTGACAAGTGGAAATCTTGTGACAACATCCTGACCAGCAACAACACAACAACAGTTTTTTTTTTTTTTTTTTCCCACTTGGGAAAGGATCATCGCTCAATGTAGAGTGCTACACCACAAACACAGAAATGGATTTGCCAAGTGAACCCACCTCTCTGTCAAGTACAGTGGGAGATATGACTGTGACAATGTCTCCTCTTTCTGCATCAATGTAGAACATGTTCGGTGAAGGTTTGTCTGGAGACTGTCTGACGATGTTGTAGCGCAGTACAGCGTTATCTGTGTTGGGGTCGTCTGCGTCAAATGCTGTCATTGTCATCACTGTGGTTCCTGGAGAAGGCAATAAAGAACAAGGTTGAGGCAACGCTCAAATATGTCTCATATAAAATGGATGAGAAAGGGAGCATAATGTTAACGTCATAAGTGATAGAATTTTACAGGGATAAAAAAGATATTTAAAAAGACAGTAAAATTTGCTTTCTAGTGACTAGGAAATGGACCATTTTAAAACCACCCCCTCCATAAATTTGATTTAATTTTCAGTGGGCACAATTTTTACTGCATTAACAAAAACATGAAGGGTGAAAAACCTTGAAACGAATTTCTGGTAAACATTTGGAAGGACGTTAAACTCCAGCCGTTAAAAAGGGAAATCAGCTACATTTCATTCTATTATTTGCAGCTGTTCTTTTTCCAGCTGTAAAATGTATTTGTCATGAATCGCAGAGTTTAGGACTCTAATGCAGACATGTGGAGACAGACTAAATAAACCACAAAGCAAGTCCTTATTTTGGCTGGTAAAAGCCTACAATATGAAGTCCACCAGAAAAGAAAACTGAATCCAAAAGCTTGCTGGAAACACTCAGGGAAGGTTAACAGATGCTGCGACACTAAACAAAGGACTGACAGGACTATATATATACACTCACACCTTGAAGGCTAATGGGGACACAGGTGAGAGGAAATGAGACACAGGTGCATGCAATCAACATAATCACATGGCAGTCACAGAAGATAACTAACTAGCAAAGTAAAACAGAAAGTAAGTAACTAAACAGGGAAACATAAAAGTGAAATTAAATGAGGAAAAGAGAAGGAAAGCATGGAGGGGAAAAAACCGAGGGAACTAACAAACTCTAAAATGAAAGGTAATTGGATCTGAGAATGAAAGACTGAAAATACTAACAAACTCAATGAAGCTGAAAATGTAAATGTAATCAAACTAAGAATCAAACAGAAAATGTATAAATAAGCAGAATGTGAAAGTCCAAAAACTCAAAACCTTGGGTCTAAGACCCTGAACCATGTCACAGTATTCTGTAATATTGTTGTAATAGTTAAACTACGTTAAAATACTTAAAACCTCTAAAGCCTGCATATCCTTCAATTAACATAAGGTTAGCTACGTGATATATTTTATCAATTGAATTCAAATTGAATTTGGTATTCTTATGAGTTCTAAAATGATAAAATCATGGAAGTAAATCCTTGAAAAGCAACATTTTATGCCACTTCTGTCATGACAGCTGCTTAAAAAGTTAGCCTTTGCTATTAATGTGTTTTCTTCCTCGTGTCAGCTGTAACAGCGGGGTGCACTTTATTTGGTAATGGGAAGAAAAATGGAAATCCTGCCCTCCACAGCTGAGCTAAAATAGGAGGCAATCCTTGACACGCCCTCAGCCCTCAATCTCTGTCTCCTTTCAGTGATGAGATACACTCGCACCAATTCAGGGGGACACGCACTCAATCCACACATGTGAGAAGTGTACACAATCAAGTGCACAGATTTGTGTATCCATGCATGCACACACACACGCAAACCCAATCAAATATAGACCATGCAAGGAATGTCTCTGAATGGTGTTTTCCATTTCTCCAGTGTGGGCAGGAGTGTCTATTAACTCCATATCAATCCAATAGTCTATGTTGTTGTTCTCATTGGCATGCAGTCAGACACGTCGGGTGAAAATATCACCAACTCAATACCTCCTCTTTGCTTCTTTTTTTTCTCAACACTTTCTAAAAGTGATGTGTTATTGCATTAAGGTGAGGCAGCATGCTGGATCATCTTCTTTGTATTTGAAAGTATTTATTTAAATGATGAACTGTCATTTTTAGCAATACTCTGCTATAATTCTTAATTGACTCAATTAATCAATCTGGAGGATGATGATGTGATTATGGTTCTGGTTTCTTTTCTTTTTTTTTTAACCAATGTGACAACAGGTAAAATGAAACAAAAATACATGAAGCAGGTGCCTTTCATTTTTGATATTCACTACAGTTTTATGTGTTTCTTGGCAATAAATCCCTCCTGATTCTTATTTGACCCACATATTTAATAAAACATTCCCATAAGTGCTAAATAACAGCATTGCGTTGCATGGCTCATAAGCATCGATCTCGTTTCATGCTTCTCCTTAATACCCGACAGTACTTTGCCACAGTGCATTAGCCAAACTACTCAAATAAGACACAAAAGAGCTAATGGAAAATATGCAAAGTCTACACTAAGTAATAGTGGCTTAGTAGCAAATGTCTTTAGTCCAGTTGAAGGTAATGAAGGGGAAAGAGGTGTGGATTTTATCCTTCTGGCATTTGCACTTCAAGGTGAACCTGTTAATGGTTAAGTAAACTGGTAATCCCTCCTCTGCGTTATAATTACACCATCCCATCTCCTTCATTACCTATGCTCTGTTTCGCTTCACACCCCAAAAGCTTCACCGTTAAGAATGAGCATGCACACAAGCACGCATTATCACAAACATGTGCACACACAGTTTTGCTCACAGCCACGCCAACTGGCAGCAACATTAGAGTGTTATAAACGATGACTAAAGTGGTTATCTTGAGCAGATCTCAGTGAATTATGTCCTCATTCTGCTGGAAAACGAAGCTCTCTTAAAAGCAACGCAATCATATTCCGTGCTGATGTCAGAGGCAAGCTGACCTTCTCAATGATTACGGTCTTCATCAGATACCATAATTCCTCACACAAATGAGCATCATGTAACCAGTACACATTCATCAGTCCAGGATACAACGCAGCCATCAGCATCAATCAGCTTGTGATAAACATCTAGCATTTTATAATAGGGCAGTGGTAGTGGGTATACATCCAACACTGATGTCTGTTGTGTTACATCATGCAATGATACCATGTGGGTAGTGTCTGTGAAAAGTCATTGGCCTCCCTTATCAGCTTTATCCTCCAGCAGGAGCCAAGCTCAATCAATCCTAACTGTATTGGATAGCTATATGGATGTGAATGCACAGGACTGCCATTACTTCTATCACTTGCACCCATCTGCTGTGCTGCTAGATGACACCAGCTCAGACTGCATGAAGAAAAAAGTCACATAATTAATATGGAGATTGCAGAGTGAGTGTAAACAGTGTGTAATGCATTTCTATCAAGTGACTGAATAATGATTTGCCCAGTCCACAAAAACAGAGCAAAAGAAACTGCAGGGCTTTGAGGTAAAAGATTAGCAATTCATACATAAAAAGAAGGCGCAGTTGACAGCAAAAAAGAAAGTGAAACCAGATACACATGTTGTGGATTCATTTCATCACGTAGGCTTGTGGGGCAGTGTGATGTTGCGTACAACTAGCTCCTATATCTTTCTCAAACACCAAGGGAAATCAGCAGGGGCCGGCAGATCTCTGGTTGACACCAGGGAACTGACAGTGTCAAAGTCAAGATGAAGCAGGAGAACATAGACAAGACAGGAGAGTAAATGTGATTTTACTGTGTCTACTTTGTGTTATGAGAGTGGACATATCATCTGTGTATTACACAATATTCACATGAATGCAAGTGATACAAATTCTTATTTTCAGTTATTTAACATGCCCAATGGAGATTCTAAAACTAGAAATTGGATTTATTTTAATCACAATCAAGTGACGGAAAAAGAACTGAACCCTTTCTACGCTCAGGTGTGAATGCGATCAAAGATAAATGATGTTATCCAAAATCGATTTGATGGTGCAGTGAATTATAGCCACGCATTCAGAAGCAGAATGCAGTGAAGAGATCGTTGCACAGATACGAACACATGAAAGTGTTACAGAGCAATTTGCCCATCTTAGATTTTAAAACTGGATGTGAAAATCTTATTCACTCTATGATGGATGCTTAAGGCTTTTAAGAAATAATTTATTGGTCCTCTATTCCATAGCACCATCACGTGTTATTGAAGTCAATACCACTTCAGATGGGCTCCTTTTAATTTGAAGTATTAAAAAAAAAAAAAAAGACGACAGAGAGAAAGCAGTATGGTATGCCCAGGATGCTGATTTTCAGTATGTCTAATAAATTTTGTTCATGGATAGTGGATTTATTGTAGTTCTCAGTTCTATTAAACGCATAATAGTAACACCACTGAAGACATAATATTATATACAGTACCAGTCAAAGGTTTGGACGCATGCATTACTGGTACTGTATATTAATATTCATTTAATATCATTTGCAGTGGTCTTCAAAATTGAGGTCACATTATGAATGTTTGTTTGTTTGTTTGTTTGTTTGTGCTGAACTGATCTTCTTTGGACAGTCAGTAATGAGCCTGGCTTTTTTTTTTTTTAGCATTACATTCACATGTATATCTATGCATCTGAGTCACTGTTTATTTCAGAAATCTTTACAATTTACCTTACTTATACTACTTTACTTTTATGACACATGAAGTATGAGATTCTTTTTTCCTTCATTCTGTCATGTACCACTGTGTGGCATACAGGATGAGGACCCTACTGCAGGACTCTGGACACGGACGTAAACTCAAAAAACACAACTTTATTGCTGGGACTCAGGATGGGGCCAGCAGAACAAACTAGGAATCTTCTTTCACAGGAATGCAGACTGACAGAGGGACACACAGCAGGCAGGAAAACTATGATGAGGACACAACAGAGAACTAAGGGAAATGCAGACAATATATACACATCAGGGCAATCAGGGAAATAGGACACACCAGGGAGCACAGTTGAACAGAATCACACTAACAAGACGGAGGAAGCAAAACCAGAAACAAGCCACACAGGATGAAATAATCCAAAAAGAAAAGAATCAATGATGACAAAACTTAAGAATCAAAACACAAAACACTGGTCAAAGCCCAGGACCATGACACGTACAGCTCTAAAACTATTACAATATCACAGAATACAGTTTACAGCTGAAAGAAGAACAGCTGAAAATAATGAAATGAAATATGGTTTTATTCCATTTGCTGCCCTAGTTTCACAATGACTATAACTAAGTCAAAATGTTTTCTGTGAGAAGAAAACATCACTTTCACTGTACACTTGGCGTTACTTTAATTACAGGAGAAAAAATGTTTAAATGAGTCCATTCAGCTTCAATTATGTCCATAAAGGATTAAGTCAATAATTTTGGAAGAATGCATTGGTGAAACAGGTGTCAGCAGATCTTTTTGCCTAAACTATTCATTCTTCTCTACCTGTCTATGCTGTTTGCCAGCCTACAGTTACCACTACATCACTCCTCAGTGCAAGGATGCTGGCGTGTCTGCTTCCCATGGTGTCTTTTGTTAAACCTGCCATATGAAGGAGATGATTGCAACCATTGTGTTTCCTGTAAGGAAAATTGCTTCATGTCACATACTTAAAATGCATCTCATAAAACAATCTTTTTTTTGGACTCTATACTATTTCTTTTTCATGTAAAATAACTATATTGGTAATTGAAAAAAAGAGATGTGGTTTTTGACTGTTACTGATGAAGGTCATATCATAAACAATAAAGCCGTAATGATGAGTTGTAAAACTGGTTCATTTTTTCACTGAATGTGTTTTTCAAATGCACTGCAAGTCTGCTCCACACAATGCTGTCATGTCACACACCTACAGTAAAATGCATCTTACACATTGATCTGATTTTTAGTTACTGGACTATCTACCATTTGCTTTCACGTGATAATAGTAAGTGAAAAGTTTTGCAAGCAAGATATGATTTATGACTGCTTTTGATAAAGATCATATGATAAACTGTAGAGGGCTGTTCCACACAGTGTTGTTTTGCTCGCTACTGTTCTTGTCTGAACACCCATTTGTTATATTTCTCCATCTCATTAAACTGATTTGTACAACACCATCTTATAAAGCACCATTAGCACTGCACCACCTATTTGCCAGCTCATTTATTCCACTGGACTTCACCTGCTTGCTTACTTGCCTGGTTGCCTATCTGGCACACTGCCATCCTTCTCCAGTGTGGTTGTAGTGGCCTCTTGTCAGGGGTGGACATGCAATAAACATTGTGGCTCAAGTATCAAACAAAAAGGAGCAGAAAATAAAACACTATTTCTACAACATAAATAATAAAAACATGAAAAAATATCTTAAATAACCTGTTTCACTAAAACATTAAATGTTTTTTATGAAGCTGGTGAAGGAATCATATTCCAACTCTAACTTAATTTGAGTTGTATACATAGTAACGTGCAAAAGTCTTGACCCACCCCTTATTTTATTTTATATACTTTTTTATTTTATTTTAAATATTTTATAATCAGACTTTCTTGTCATTTTTTAAAGTGGTCTTGAGCAATAGTTCTCTAGCTTTTCTGAAGTTATTTCAAAGTTTCTTTTGACATTGGCTGTTTTTTCACTCATTTTCAGTCCATTGCGTGTGCCTGACCATTTTCTGAATTTTTTTTTTTTTTGGCCTTTGGTGTTAGGCAGGAACCGGGGCNGCTCCAGGGCCCCACCCTGGAGCCAAGCCTGGGGAGTGAGGTCGAGAGAGAGTGCCCTGGTGGCTGGGCCTGCCCTCCTGTAGGGCCACCACCCGCAGGAGGAGCAGTCAAATCCCTGGTTATTGAGGTTGGCTACTGAGACATGGAACATCACCTATCTGGTTGGGAAGGAGCCTGAGCTATTGTGTGAGGCTGAGAGATACTGGCTGGATATAGTCAGGCTCACCTCAACTCATAGCTTGGGCTCTAGAACCAGTCTCCTGGAGTTGGATCAGGTAGCAGGGAAGGATGCACAACCGGCCTGGCACACCTAAACGTATAGTGAGGTTGCGCTGGGAGTGTGTGGTGGAGGCCCAGTCCGCAAGATCTTCAACTCCCACCTCTGGCAGAACTTCAACAGCATTCCGAGGGACGTTGTGGACAGTGAGTCTGTATGGACCATGTTTCACACCTCCGTTGTTGAGGCTCCAGCATGGAGCTGTGGCTGCAAGGTGGTTGGTGCTTGTTGTGGTGGTAACACCCAAAGCAGATAGTGAACACCAAAAGTGAAGGGAGCCATCAAGTTGAAGATGGACTTCTATTGGGGTTGGTTAGCCTGTGGGACTTTGGAGGCAGCTGATGGATACTGGCAGGCCAAGCAGAATACGTCTCAGGTGGTACTTTGGGTGTGGGAAAAGTTTGGTGAGGCCATGGAAAAAGAATTTAAGTCTGCTTCGAAGTAATTCTGGCAAACTGTTTGGTGACTCAGGAAGGGATAGTGTGGGTGGGGTGCAGCTGACTTCAACCGACGCTATAGTCGGGCGGTGGCAGGAATATTTCCAGGACCTCCTTTCTAGGTGGAGCCAAGTGGCAGAAGGCGTTCACTTTGGTGGCTGCAGAATATCGTCTCTGCTTTTTGCAGATAATGCGGTCCTGTTGGCTTCATCAGTTGGTGGCCTCCAGCTTGCACTGGAGCAGTTTACATCTGAGTGTAAAATGGTAGGAATGAGAATTAGCACCTCCAAGTCTGAGCCCATGGTCCTCTGCCAGTAAAGGGTGGGGTGCCCACTCTGGGTCGGGAATGAGTTGCTGCCCCAAGTGGAGGAGTTTGAGTATCTCTGGGTCTTGTTCACGAGTGAGAGGAGAGTGAAGAAGGAGACTGACAGACAGATTGAGTGATGTGGACGCTGCACATTGTGGTGAAGAGAGAGCAGAGCATAAAAGCAAAGATGTCGATTTACTGGTCGATCTACGTCCCTATGCTTACCTACGGTCATGACCGAAAGATTGAGATTGTGGATACAAGTGGTGGAAATTAGCTTTCTCTGAAGGTTGGCTGGCCTCCCTCTTAGAGATAGGGTGAGGAGTTCAGTCATTTGAGAGGCACTCCAGCATTCATGAAGTCTACTTCAAGAAATTACATGAAAGCTTGCCTAAGAAAGTTCAGCCTGTGTTGAAGAATAAAGGTGGTGAGACACTTTCAAGCTAGTCAGAATTGTACAAACTCTATTTTACTATATTTCCATGTATATCGGTATATGTTTCAATAAATTGACACACCTATTTCCCATTTTCCTAGCAAGAAATGACAGGTGGCGTAAGACTGTTGCACACTACTGTACAAGAAAATAATTGCTATAAAATCTTCAATGAAAAGTATGTGTGAAAATGAAATTTCATGCCAACACTACCATAACAAACAAAAAGACCATCGAGTTGGTAAAAAGGTTTTAGTGATTCAAACATGTTTCAAACAGTAAAACTGCTACATAGGCAATTTCCTGTCTTGCAACCAATTCCTGATTTTCAAACAATATTTACAATCCCTTCCATAAAGCGAATGCAATTTAAGCTTGTACAATATATGGACTAGGTGTACAACTTTTCACACTGTGTGGTGATGTATTTGTAACTTTATTTCAGTTTTAATATTTTTTTCATTTGCAACATAAATATTGATAGGAATCAATATTTATAGCTAGGAAATGAAGTGACTGTTGTTTTCCAAAAGTCTGACAATTCAGTTGGTCAAAAAACTTCTCTAAGAAAATGAATTCTGGAGCAATAACAGTAGCAGCTGAAGCCGGAGATGTGGAAAGCTGTTGTGGAGCTGTGCCGCACGTAAACTAAATATGAGATAATGAGCCCCGAGCTGACAGCCAAGTAAATGGAGTGAAATGCCGTCCAGCTGCCCTATCCTGCCTCTTTTACAATGCAATTTCTCCATTCTATCTTCTCAGCCAGTATCAGCTTAGGCTACAACTGGATCACTGGTAAAAGCTAAATTATAAACAATTCATTGGGGATACAACCACTCAGAAAAGAAGAACAACACAAAGATATTTTGCAACTTGCGAGGATAACAATTGTGTTGATTGAAAGGTACCATAAAATGTCTGTGCTGGTGCTTATGTATAGTTTAAAGTGATTGACAGGCAGGACAGAGGGATAGTTATCCATTCCACCACGCAATACTGGTGACACATTGGCTAATAGGACTAAATAACAATAACTAATGAACAGAGGATCCTTCCAAACAAGCTCAGTCTACACAATGACAATCAAAGCTTGGTAATGATGTCTAATCTTAACTCTATAATTGAAAAAGTAAATGAAGTGTATTAAATCATTTACAAAGAAATAAAAATGATTGAGAGAAAAGCAGAATGCATACAACAGACACTTGGTGTTTAAAGTCCAATAGTGTCATTTCTAAAACTGACTGATTGGGTTGATTTTGAGGTTGCAGAAGTTACAAATGGGAATCTCTGAACCTAGTTAATCAAGGTTTTTATGCTCAGCATCATTGTGAATTGAATCTGAGCACACAGCAGGGAATTATTCTACTGAGAACGTTTTTATAAATTAAGTTCCAGGTATGTATTCATAGGCTTTAAGATGCACACTTTTAATGTGAATGAATAAATCAGATTGTTGGGCCAAAATCTGCACAAACTTTATGTCAAATGCAATCCAAAAATAGCTCACGGCAGTTAAACTAACACCAGACCACATGTTAATATTTTCTGTGACCGGTGATAATTATATGTACCACCTCAAATTGTTCATTTCAGGAGTGCCTGGAACAGGGCCTTGGTTTCACCTGGTTTCGCGTTCTACAGCAAATTTCACAGTTTTTTTGTTTATAAATCCACACTGTGGCCCTTTTATTCTGGGTATAATGATATAATGTTACACTTATTTAAACCTATCAAAATGGATTTAGCCATAATTGTGGACAGCCCTTAATTTTTAACAAGTATAAAGTTGAGGTTTAATTGTAATCTGCCCATGCATCAGGAGTCCCTGTGTTACTCCACACAGGTTTTTTTTTCTTGTGACTACTTTTCAGAAATGTTGAATGAAGTGCCAAAGCCAAAACAAATATCATTAGTATTTTCCACCTTAACTTGCCTCCAGTAGTGCCTCCAGTAACTCAGATTCTAGCTCTTGAAGCTAAACAATCACATTTATACATTTTACAAGCTTACTGGAACTAAACACTGTTTTCACAGACAATGCTTTTGGCACTTTTGTGTCAATCATACCACTTGTGTTGCAGGGTCTTTGAATTAAAAAGCCAAAAAAGCATGAAAATGCAGAAAAAGCACAACATTCAATCACACAGGCTTATAACAAATGTATAACTATTTTAAATTGGGGAAATTAGAGTCTTGATTCAGGAAACTTGTCTGTTTTCCTGGTTTAAGATAATCTGATTATGTTCAGGATCAAATTTATGTCCTATTCACAAGTACTATAAAGTATATGCACATGTATATGCTCTATACACACTATTTTATCTGTGATTTTAAACAGAGCTTTCTCAGATAGGATAAAGTGTAGCTGACTACACTTCTCTTCCATTTGCATATCCTTTGCCTGTCCCCTCCCCTCCTGCCAGCATAATGAATGCTACAGGTCCCATGAAGGAGTCAAATGTCAGGTCCTGATGCTGGAAGACAGTCCGCAGAGCATAATGACCAGCTGAACCATCTTCTCTCATGACCCCAAACAGAGCAGAGAGGAGGAGAGAGGAGAGAAAAGTCAAGTAAATG
This sequence comes from Australoheros facetus, assembly GCA_030220045.1. Taxonomy (NCBI): domain Eukaryota; kingdom Metazoa; phylum Chordata; class Actinopteri; order Cichliformes; family Cichlidae; genus Australoheros; species Australoheros facetus. The sequence goes on along the minus strand of JASGAU010356551.1, from coordinate 4,254 downwards.
GGAGAGAAAGGAAAGGGAAAGAATTAAGAAATGTCAGACCATGCGGTCAAGAACCTCATAGTAATGGAGCGAAAAAGAAAAAAAAAAGATAAACAACTACTGTATGAAGCACCACAACAAATATGTAAATGAGAAAAGGGTGTTATAAAGAAGGAAAGCAAATAGTGGAAAAAAGGAGGACAAAACTGGTCAGAAACAGGATGGATGGCTTGAAATGAGGTGTAGGGACCAGTCGAGAAAGTAAACCACTGATCAAGAAAAAAAAAAGTGACTATTAAACCATGTGGATGGTTGAGGGTTAATGAAATGTGATATTTCAAGAATGCATCAAAGCTGTTGACTCAGTTGTGTACAGTGCACGTTTGCAACACTAATCAGCGAACTCAGTCACAACCTACGTTCACTGATTAATGGAACATTGTAGCAGAAATACCATATGATCCCAATCATTATTAAAGAAAATCTAATTACCCTGTGGCTGTGATGCCACCAGACCTGTCCAAATGTTTCATACTTTTAATGTTCTGAGAAAGAATATGCTTTTAAAAAACAAGTCATTAATCTAGCGAGGCAAGGAAATGACAGAATATTGCTTTTCTTTTCTTAGGCGTAATTAATAATCGTGTGTTCAGCAGATCGTGTCTGGTGCTACTCAGCATGCTTATACAGCTGAAGCTACTATAGAGAAATTTTGACTAGAGCTACAAAGGCCAGAGACTCTGTAAAGGACTCTTTGGAGATGGCCTTTGTGGGCTATGGGTATATGGGGAAACTGATTGATTCATAATCACTCAGTGGCTGAAAAAAGCTTGTGATTCACGAGTTAATTTTGTTTATCTGTTTATCCAACACGCACTGGCATTGCCTAAAGCCAGGCTAAAAATTTCCATCACCAATTTCATTTTTGCATAACAGGAAAAAAAAGTCAGTGCTTCTTATCTATGCTTGTGCTTCTGTCCATGTCCCTCCTTTTTTTTGCACTTGGCTTTAAGGATGAGTTTCTTAGCCAAGGTTGAATCATAAGGTGAGGCTTCAATCTTAACTAGACTAAGGAATATGAACTGAAGGCTCAAGGCAACTTATTAAAATGCAAGACCCCAGAGAGCTATTAGAATGAAAGATCACAACCTTTCACACAGGAATTTATGCAGGAAGTATGCCAACTATTAAGAGACAGATTACACAAAAGAGCTAGACAGTGGTAGACCTGCAGAAAGTGGGGTACTATTTCATGGAACTTAGTAAAATTTGATATGGTATTGTGCTTCATTTTCACCCACACGCATGCTAAGCCACAACTCCTGTCTTTTACTTATTCTTGGTTCTATCATCAGTGGACCAATCATCAGTCAGCGTACAAATTGAAGGAAATACCTGAGTAAATGATGGCGAACCATAACAGATAGATTCTTCAGGGTGTTGGGGGACCCTGAATGGTTTCATGAGTAGGTAAATTATGTGAATCATACCGTGGCCTTCAGCAGATTTTAACCCGTGTACAGTCTGGTTGAGACTATAAAGTAAGTATGTCAAAAGTTTTTCATATGAACTTTGTTTGAATTAAACAATGAAGTACAGACTATAATTAAATTAGTGGGTGAGAATAAACACCCAAACAATTCTAGTGCTTACGTCTTGTTATGGTGATGAATGTATTAATAAGCTAGATATTAAGGAGAAATTAGTTTACAAATACATTTACTGTCTGGAAAAGTGAAATTACATTTAAAACGTTTATGTAAAGACTGAAACCACATAACCAAACAACAACAAAAAGAATAGATGTTGCAAGAGGCTTAAATGAAATGAAAAGATAAAAAAACAAAACAAATGTCAGGATATAAATGTCAGCAAAAAGCAAAACTATAATTTCCTACATTCTAAGTGACATCTAAGATTGTCCTTTTTGTTCAAAACTAAAATGCTTCCTGTCAACCAACTTATCATTTAGTAAACAGACTATTGACAGAATACTGCTAATGGGTGCAGCTCTAACTGGATCGTTTGTTTTCAAGTTTTGGCATTTTTTAATCTATATTCAACTTTAATTTCCCTGACAGAATATTCCTAAAGGGATTAATAAAGTTTTATCTAATCTAATCTAATCTAATCTAATCTAATCTAATCTAATCTAATCTAATGTTCCAAAACCAAATGTAAGCTGAGCGATCTGATCAAAGATCAGATTGGGTGCTCTGTATTTATATTACACAATAACACAGGCAATGCTGCTTGATTATAATGTACAATGAGGAGATAGTCGTAGTGATAAATTACAAGACGCAGTTTAATGTTAACAATGACTTTCCATGTAGCCTTTTGACTCCAGGGATGATAGCGTCCAATACAGTTCTCAAAAATGCCTAAATTAATCTGGAGGGAATGTGTGATTCACAAATCCTCAATCTGCTCCACCACCATTGAGGTTCTAGCTAATGACTTCACTCACTTTATCAAGACAAAAAAGACATTTCCCCTTTAAAAGGGCACTTCAATTAATTACTGCCGGAAAATCCCCTTTAATTCTGTACTAGAGGCTCAGTGAATAAAACTGAAAACCTATTAGTGAGCATTCATCTGATCGCACACAGGAGGAAGAAGGCTATCAGTGCAGAGCAGCGAGCTACTGTACAGCAGAGCATGGGGACGAGCAGGAGAGGAAGAGGGATGCAGGGCTTGGCATTGGTCCTAGCGCTGGATCAAAGGTAGCAGTGTAAAAAGGTTATCGGATGATGGTTTGCTGTATTTATCCTGACTTCATTCTTTAAGTAGGTTTGACGTGCACTTTCCCTTGACCATTATTTTTAATGGAAGAAAGAGGAAGAAAACAAAATGAATTCTGAGAGGGAAACCTAGAAATCTCTATGCATTGACTGATTTAATGTTATTACTATTTACGAGAAATTTCCTCTTTTCCTTTCAGTCCGTTCTCATTTGCAGGGTGTCAATACTATTTTGTCAAACTCACCGGCGTGACTCGTTTATGCACAAAATGTCCTTTGGCTGTGGCTTGAAGCATTAGTCGTGGTCACTCTCATCTCATTCTTTTTCAAGATTACTGTTGTGAAGGAGCACACTTTATTACAATTAACCAACATTTTTAAAGATAAGGATTTTATATTTTTGTCAATATTAAGAGATTTTTTTCTAGACCTAAAAAAGTAGTGCTTTTATGGTCCTAAGTTTTTGTTAGTTTTCAGAGCATTAGTTTTTATATTAGGTTTCATGCTTAGTTTTAGTTTAGTTTTCGTCAGTTTTAGTTTTTCATACTTTGTCAGGTGCAAGAGTGACTATTTAGTAATAATAACTCGACAAAAGATACTGTTTAAAAAATTCCATTCAACAACCAACTGTTACTTTACTTTACTTTATTACATTTAGCAGACGCCTTTCTCCAAAGCGACTTACAAAGATAAAAAGTCAAAACTGTTCACAAAATAGCAGCATTACGTGTTTAATGTGTGTAATATTAAGGAAACACATGAACATCAACAAGGAGAAACATAAAGAAAAACATGAACTCCAAAACTGAATAAACTCTACAATAAACTTCATCATCAGTGCAGAACATGTGGTGTAAAACATCAGAACACAGCGAATGTAGGACAAAAACAAACTGAACTCTTTGAAGGAATCAAAGCTCAGATCCAGCTGCATCCTGATGTTCTACCAACATGAAGCTGCTTCTGTTTTGGAGCTGCTCGGAGAGCTAGCTTTGCGGCCTCTGTACACAACCTACTTAAGTGGCCGACCAAATTCACTATGGTTTCTTATGGTTTTTATGCAGTAAAAACCATAGGAAACCATAGTGAATTTTTGTAAGGGGTTGCCCAATGGCGCTCCCAGGTTAAACTGTTAGAGCGGAAAAAAATGATTTAATATCAATCCACAAGGGTTTTAAATAAAATTACGAAAACAAAGGTAATTTTATCTATAATTTCTGTTGGTTTTAGTTAGTTTTGTAAACTGTTTTTTGCTTTTACTTATAGATTTTATTTATTTCAGTTAATGAAAATGTTTTTAGTTTGTTTTCGTTAACTATAATAACCCTGTTTGTTACAAAGTTTACCAGCCGGCAGGAACCAGCTTGGTGGTATCACGTGGTATAGCCAAACTCGCATGGAATTGGTCAGTGGGTTTCCTTGGACACTTCTCTGCTACCGTAAGGACTGTAAAAGCTGCGCCGGTAAACCAGAAAGCGCTCAACAAGATTTTAATTAAGTGGTTATTTCTGTTTTGGTATTAGGTTCGGGT
>JASGAU010356549.1:0-13884 GCA_030220045.1 Australoheros facetus | reverse complement strand
TATATATATATATCAACAAATTATGTGACTTGCTGTAACAGCTTGCTTGCTTACATAACTGGATTCAAACAAGTGTAAAGAAATACAAATTTTTAATCTAAATTATGAAAATAAAACGCTTTGATCCAGATGAAAGCCTCGTTCCACATGGACCTAAGAGAGATGCAGTAAACAGGAGGCTATCATTTTAAACTGCCTTTAATTTTGCAGTTCCACTGGCAGATTTATTATGGTGTTACACTAAGTGTGATAATCCTATCAACACTTCAAAAACCTTTCAGAAATCCCTGCCCACCTGAAAATGTCTATAACACAAAAACCCACTTAACTGAAGGGGGTCTTCCTTATGAGTTAAATCCTGAGAGGACAAGACAAAAAAAACCCCCAAAAAACAAAAACTACTGAACTACTCAATTTTAGGGGAAAAAAAAAAAAAGCCAGAGCATCTAAGTCTTGCTAGAAGGTCTAAACCAGGGATCCTCAAATCCAGGCCTTGAGGTCCGGTGTCCTGCAGGTTTTAGATGTGTCTCTGCTTCAACACACCTGAGTCAAATAGTCATTAGCAGGACTCTGTAGAACTTGACTGCATACTGAGGACGTAACTCAGCCATTTGATTCAGGTGTGTTGGATCAGGGACACATCTAAAACCTGCAGGACACCGGACCTCGAGGCCTGGATTTGAGGATCCCTGGTCTAGTGTTTATGCAGCGCCACAGTGTCCAGCTATAAAGAGTAATGACAGAGATCACAAGAAAACTACAGAAGTTCACCAGTGTTACAGTCCTTTTAAGGTAGACATCTCTTCTACTTTCAGCATAAAAGCAAGCCAGAATAATGAGCACCATTTCCACACTTGATGGTTATTCTTTGTTAAAAAAAATTCTTCCTCTTGATTTTAATAACACCAAGTTTTGACTGGGTTGCAAGATTTGATTGGGAGGGATGGAAGTTGAAAGTTAAGTCAACAACATCTTCCTCGTCTGATGCTGAAGTGCCTGAGGTGATCAGAGGTGCGTGTTTAAAAAGGGAAACCTCAAACAGAGCACATTTTCTGGATCATTTGCAGCTGAAATTTCAAAGAGACGTCAAGGTAGCATTTGACAAATACAGACCTTAAAGCCACTGTCTTTTTGACTTCATAAAACAGCTTACAAATCTTTGATTTGAGTTCTTTATCAGCTCTCAAAGCTCTTAGTGTTGTCTACCTCTGTTTTCCCCCTCTTTGGAGATGATGTAAATAATGTGCATTCCACAATGTAAAGCTCCGTTTAAAAAGCTGCAGCACATTAACCTATGCAAACCACAGTCAGCAATTAGCTTGTTGGGGTTCTGAACAATGCAGTGTTTTCCAGAATATCTAATGTAACACAGACCAGTAAAAACACATGGGGATTAATTCTTTTGAAAAGTAATTGTTTTGAAGTATCTTAAAACCTCAGGTCATACTTTTCAGGTCACATTTGACTGGTTTTGATGTTTGAGAGCAGTAAAAATACCCTACATGTCCCACACATAGAAGACTCATTTGCAATTAGCATGTTTTTTTTATGTTTTGTGGTCTGAGTTGTAATTAATGATGCATTAATACTGATAATTATAGATTGTAGCTATGAAGATTTTTGTAGGATGTAGCAGTGAGGGTAGTATTTAACAGCTGTAATGGTTAATCATGATTGTATAATAAATCCCAACAGTTTTGTAATGTTCTTGCCATTGTTACTTTAACTAAAATATATGTTAATCTTTTTTTTCCTCAAAAATAAGTGTTTTAATACCATGAAAAACACACTCTCCCTGCTCTCTGAAATATTAATTATGGATTAAGCATCCATTTATTACTGGCATAGGCTGTTTATACTTTCTAAATAGATCTGTAGTTCTTTAAGGGAATTCACCATACTGTGTCTGTGAGTCTTTGCTTGGCAGTTTCTAAGACACCCCTCTACACGCGCGCACGCGCGCACACACACACACACACACACACATACACACACACACACACACACACCGTCTTTAACCCTGAAGACAATGACTTGGCTGCTTGTTGAACAGGAGTTTGCAAGGCTTTAACGTTAAACTGACTTTCCCATATCTCTCCACCTCATGTTCCTGTTCAGCTCATGGTAATTATATGCAGGAACAGCAGTGGCGGCAGCAGCAGCAGCGACAGCAACACTACTACTCTTTAAATTGGGAACATTTGTTTGCAAGTCTTTACAGTTTCTAATACTCTCTGTGTTTACTTAGTGCAGCAAAATATAACGAGATATAGAAGTGCTGCACTGGCTTCTGCTATAAAATTCTGCAAGGTTAACAGTATGCCAGTGCCAGAGACCTATACTTACAATGCAATAGTTTGAAAATCCTTGACAATTTCTTTAGCTACTGTACAGTGGGATAACATCAGCAGTACATCTGTGTGTCATGGTGCTCTATACTTCATGATTTACAGGGCAGGCATGCGTTTCATACAGTTTCATTTCTCTGACAGAAATAGACAAGATCACTGTGGATTCATCCCCTCTGTCAGCTCTGTTTATCTACTACTCACCAGCTCGTCTTGCTGTTGGGGTAGAGCTGTATGTTGTATAAAACTGGCTGGATGTATTTTCTGTTAAATGGCACATATATACAGACTCATATTTCAACCCCTATAGCTGGCATTAGAGAGAAAACACAGGAGGAAGAAGACTGAAAATCATTAAAATCTTTGGCTGGAACCAACCAGTATTACTGGTGTCATTGCTCATGTTATCAAGAATCTCTAATTAAAGTATTTTAACACATTTTTTTTTTTTTTTNTTCCACTCAACAGTGCCAGGAGACTAGCCTTGGACTCATTTATCAAAAATGCTTTGCATAAGACACATGAGTTATACTTGTCTGAAGCGGGTGGTGCTAACAATTTCTAAATTGTAACAATAAATTTTCTGTTTGCTTTGCAGGCGTCTTCACTGCACCAGAAACTACATCCACATGCACCTATTTGTTTCCTTCATGTTACGAGCGGTCAGCATCTTCGTGAAGGACAAAGTTGTCTATTCTAGGGCTGGATTACAGGATTTTGACTCTGCTCTGCTGGACAACTTAAAAACTGTTAGCATAGCATCACTGGACAAGTCGCAGTATGTAAGTACCAGGCTTTCTTTTAACAGCTTTTTTGCCTTCATTCTTAACAACTACACAATTGGCCATAAGTTCCAAATTAAGAGTGTGGTACAGCGTGTTTGAACCTTTTTGACTGAGTGGTCTTAATTTGGCTTATCAGCTATCATTTACACAACAAACCATCTGCTTTTGTCAGGATCTTTTCCCTGCGTATTTCTAAACACAAGGACCAAATGTGGAACAGTATGAAATTATACTTGTCATTAAAAAAAAAAAAAAAGAAAAGAAAAGAAAAAGATGTGCTTGCTTGGAAGACCCAAATGAAGGAAGTCAAGACATTAGAGAGACATCCTGCAAAAAAAAAAAAAGGCTTTGATGAAATTATAAAAATCCTCAAAAAGCATAACAAGGGACATGTAAGATTAATCGAAGAGAAACTAACATATAGGAGCAAAATCTAAACCCAAACACCTGAAACCATGCCAAAACAGCGAGAACTGATGAGTTCTCACGAGGTGTTGGTGTCACGGTTAGGCTGAGTGGCAGGGAGGGGTGGACCCAGACGCAGGAGACAAAACTAAACTCAAAACAGCTTTTATTGCTGAAGGCTCAAAATACAAAATACAAAAAAACTAAATCTCAACCAAGGCTGGAAAAAGACAAAATACCAAGCCTAGGAGAAAAGGGGAAACCCACCAAACAGGGGAACACACACAGCGGGGGGAAACAAAGACAACAACGCAACAAAGATCTAAACAACACAGAGGCCTTAAATACACACACTAGGTAATCAGGCCAAGTGGAAACAGGAGGGAACAACAGGTGAAACAAATGAAAATAATAACACAGAGGAAGCAAAACTAAACACAAAGCACAGGGAACATGAGACTGTCAAAATAAAACAGGAAGTAACTAAACATGATACACGCAGACTTAACACATAGGAGGACTGGCATACAGAGGGAACCTAAATACCAAACACAAGGAAACAACAGGAAGGGAGACTAAACACGAAAAGGGGTCAAGACACAGGGACGAAACAGACACAGGGACACAGACACGGGAAGACAAGAACGAAGGGAAACAGAATGAAATACCATAACTAATAATAACACCGAAACAATAACAAGCCGAGGATCTAAACTGTAAGGAAATCTAAGAAAACACAACTAGAAAAACAGAACAAAAACAGAAATGCACAAATGGAACTCAAAACACTGGGGCACCGGCCCAGGACCATGACAGCTGGAGAACAAACATCTAACAAAGACAGAGGGCAAGACATGACTAAATATACACACACAGGGCTGACTGGGTGATGTGAAACAGTCACAGTCTCTCTCTAATGCTGGAATTTTAAAGAAGGAATGTTTAAGGTCAGATTTACTTAGGTATGCAGCAGCACAAAGCCTTCTTTTGACATTGAAAACCTGCTTAAGTTACTAAGCAGGCAGATGTCAGTTTTGTGACCGAAACTTGTGAACAGGAGTATTTTTGCAGCTGGCCTTACGACATATGATTTGTAATTCATATTTGTGTGACTCATTAAAATTTTCTCCTCTTGAGAGGGAAACTCTTACAAAGTCTGTGACACACAATTTACTGCAAATTGCACTAAATGTAACAGACACACACACACAGAAAAAAAAAATCACATCTTACGCCTGTTGTGATTGTGATAGTTGCTACTAGGAGTGTGTATTTTTAAGAGGTCAAGATGTTTTCAGAACGAGTGCGTAACCAGCACTTTGCGTGGATGGCTCAAAGTTGTGAGTGCAGTGCCAAAACTCTCTTTCCTAAAACTCTCCACACAGTCCTCACGTTGAGTGCTTAGAGGCAAACCCCACTCATCGCTCCTCAGTGATGCTGGAATTTTCCTGAAACAGGGCAGAGATGAATTGAACTGAACTGTCTTTTTCTCAACAGTGTGCAAACAGCAAGCGACTTCTCTCTATTGAATCGGTACTGAATAAAAGTGAAAGGTCTGTGAGAATGCAGCTGTTAAAGAATCTGTGTTATTGTGTTAGATTAATGCCTGAATGTTGCAATGTCTTATTAAACGAACAAACAAACAAAATGTGATGTGGTGCAGTAACTGGGCCGCTCTCCTCTGGATAAATCCTGCACTCCACCAGGGTTTTAATCCTCAGAACCCTTTGCACAGTGCCCAGCGATTTCTATCAAGTGTTATCCCTTAAATCAAAAGCATATTGATCTTTCTTCATCCTCTTCTCATTTATCTGAACTGCCTCGCTGTTTTCAGAGGGAAACACATGCGTAAAATCGGAGCTTACACTGGATTATTTTGGTTAATGTACCCACCGCACTCTCCCTCAGGCTTCCTTCTAAGGTCTGCTGATTTTTGAGCCACTATTTTGTGCTTCTCTTGAATGCTGGTTATTACTGAAGTGAACTGGCTCCATATTTGTAAATAAATTATAGCTCATTGTTAGTAGATCACCGTGCAATTGCAGCGTCACAATGATTTGGCCCGCTTAGTAAATCTGTCCCACAGCCTATAAAATTAAATCCATCTTATTTTCGTGAATTTACCTGCTGTGATGCAGCAGAACTCGTTTCTGCCTCCCTGTGTAGGATTTCTGAGACTGCAGTAAAAATGCCTCCATCCATCACTTTTCCCAGCTGATGTGAAGTAAAAGTTAATTCATGATAATCTTAAAGCAAAGGACATTACTAATGCAAACTGATTACACAGAACCTTAAACACACTTTGATCAGTGACAATAGCTCATAATCTTTGGGGAGCTTATATAAATCAATGTTCTTCAGGCCGTTGTTTAAAACAGAAAATATATCAGCAGGCTATGGCATAAAATGGAAGATGCAGTTGCAATTAACATGTACATGATCAGTGCCACTGTTTATGTCGATTGTTTTCACGTGTGGTCAGATGGTCTCTTGCAGTGACTTATGGGATGGCATTTTCTCCTTTCATAAAGGACAGTCCTTTCTCCTTTCATAAAGGACAGTCCCAGTGTATCTTATGCTAAAGGAGGCAATTAAGGAAGCACTGAAGCTCCTTTACTTAGTATTTGGAGACTTGGAATAGTTCTTTGTATGGCCTCCATCCAGATACTTCTTTCTGTGAAGGCTTGGGGCGTCCCGCTGTCAATTTGTCAAGTGCACGAGGACTCTCTGGCAGATATTTTGAGCCTTAATGCAAACTTTCTGTAAATCCAAATGTATGTAGACTTGCCAAAGGGAATTACCCGCAGTGCAGTGCTGGCACATTAATATGGGTTGCCTCAGAAGAAAACAATTACAAAAAAGAAAAAATTAAAAAGTCAAACACTGGGAAAAGCAACCACCCCAAAGTTCCACAAGAACTGAAAAATGATTTTATGATGAAGCTATTTTATAATTTCTTTTAATTTTGTCTATCAGTTATGTTTTGATTAAAAACAAGGTAACTGATTATTTGACCATGATGCTACCTCAGACCTCCCCCCTGGTAAGACAAGAGCCTTAACATCAGACAGGCAGCTTTTAAGTGCCTTGGCAACAAAGTAAAAAAACACGCACAATTCCCTTCTTGTATGAAACGTGTTTTGGTGTCCTCAATGTAATGCCATATGAGATTTCTCAAAATGCTGTCTCATTCCTATTCATACCATTTAGAACCTTTGTAAACTCATTGAAGTATTACTACTGCACAAACAGGTGGTGTGATTTAAATCCGTGAGGGTTTAGTGTTTAGGTCATAGGGCTGATTTTGAAATTGGGACAATGAAACAAAGGACGTAAAACGACACACAGCTGGAATGAGACACCTCTAAAATAAAACATGACACAAAGCACAGCCTGACACCATGACAACATAAGCATGAATNCCCCCCCACCACACACACACACACAAAATGAACATGAAACATACTGATATTTATTTGCACAGAATTTTCTGCTAAACAAAAGGTACTCACAGAGAAATGTCTACTAAAATGGATATTAATCTAATTCAGCTATAACCCTGATCAGCATTACATAGACAGTGTTACAGACAAACTTTTGTACAACTGTAGCACATCAAAAGCACTTAACTGTAGAGCAGTCAAGAGTTGTGTATAATGGTTTTAAAGTACTAAAGATTGCATTTCAACTGTGTGACATTCTAAGCAAAGCTTAACTATTTTATATTACACAGTGAGCCACTTAAATTCCATTTATTTATCCATGTATTTATTTATTTATGTAATTATTCTGCTTTCCCCCCCTTTTAAATGTAGCTTAATTTCAGTCATGGAAACAGTTCTGTTAATTATAGTGTTTATGATGACTGTACCAGGTGACTTGGATACTAACAGATACTGATAATGTGAAAAAGAACTGCTGGTAGTGGTTCAAGTTTTTTTTTTTTTTTGTCCTTGAAAAGGAGTACGTGATGTTGTTAAAGCGAGTAGATGAAAGGTTTTTGTCTCAGCAGAATTTTTTGTTCCTTTCTTTGAAGCCGTATGAACACATAAGCAAAGAGAAAGGGCATTCACTTTAGATTTTTGTCTTTCAGTTATTACATTTGGGGTAAGTCAGTAGTTTTGGACTATATCAACTGATGTATTATATCCCAGTTACAGGCCTCATGAGCTCTGCATAGTGTATTTACTTTTCATTTGTCTTGTAGTAGTATACAAGAGTAGCGCTTGTTTTTCCCTATTAAAATAAAGCTTAATTTGAGTCTTGTAAGCACTGCAGTACTGTCAGGTTTAATTATTATGTTTACACTTAGTATACCAGGTGATTTGGCTATTTAAATGTAATCATAATACTCAGTGGTGCAATTCAACACACAAAAGCTTGTTGATTTAATTAAATAAATTGGATACTTTGGTATGAAAATAGACTTATTTGAAGTTCCAAAAAGGAAATTAATGAATATTCACTGATCAAAAAGTTTCAAGGTGAAACCTTTAGTCTGGACTCCACTTAATTGTAGCTGTAGCATATTTGCATTAGGAAACTGGAAGAACTCTGCATACCCAGAGGCTTGGCTCAGCCTTTGAGTCCTTTGAGACAGTCTGAGCCACAAACTATACTATCATGCGATGACAGAAAATAATACCTGTTATGTGCAATGAAGCATCTATTTGCATGGATTCTGCAAGGTTGTATAAATAGAGGGGGAAAAAAAATCAAACATTTACCTTAAAACTCTTTGGCAGACCACGGCAGATTTCCCATTAAGACCTTCCACATTGAAAATAACAGGCAGCAATGTTTTAAGTATGACTTCTACTGAAATGCCATCCTTTTCTGCTTTTTCCCTGTGTGAAACTTTCCTCATTGAATGTGTGAACAGCCTTCTCATGTCAAACTCTGCACAGTTACCAGTTCTCCATATACACAAAAAGTCCAAGTAAATAATGGTTAAACAAAACACATATTTTCATATGTGGCAAACTTGTGAATCGTTTGATCCTCTAGTGCATAAAAGGGTTCAACTTAGACAGTCTGTAACAAGAACTATGGGTGCTGTATATAAAAGCTAAATGTGGATATAGTACTGATAGTAAGATATGCTTGGATTTTAGTTATTTTATATAAGTACACTTTATTGTTTTGGTTATTTTTGTCTTTTTTAAAAAAACAAAAAACAAAATATATTTTCCCCACACTTAATGTTATTTCATTTATCATAAAAAATTAAGTTTTACATTTAAATAGTACTGTAACATAAGATGCGCTATATGAACTAAAATATGTGGCCACACCTCTTAATCTCTGAATTCAGGTGTTTTCAGTCCCATGGCTAAAATCAAGCACCTAGTCATGCACTCTGCCTTTACAAACATTTGTGCAAAAAAAGGGTCGTTCTAAAGAGCTCGCTGAATAGGAGTGTAGTACTGTCATAGGATGCCACTGCTGCAATACTTCAGTTTGAGAGTTTTCTTCCCTCCTAGATATTTCATGATAAACTGTAAGTGTTATTATTACAAAGTGAAAGCGTTTTGTAATCACAGGAACTCAACCACAAAGTGACAGACCATGTAAAGTTACAGAGCGCAGAGGCACATAGTGTGTAAAAGCCACCAGTGCTCTGCTGACTCAGTAACTGCTGAGCTCCAAACCTCCTCTGGCATTAACATCAGCACAAAAATGGTGCACTGGGAGCTTCATGGCGTGTGTCTGAGCACCTCTTGTAGGTGTAATGTGTTGGTGGCCAAGTATGTTTGTCTATATAGTGTGTGTTCTACTGTAGCAACTCAGTAGTAAGTTTAGGAGACTTTTATCATATAATTTCAGTCTCGAAGCCGAGCAAGTTACCCCGCCACAGCTTAAGTAGTGTCGCCTGAAATCGGCTGGGGTAAGACCCCGTCGACAGTAGTGACCAGGACCCTATTGAAACGGAGAAGCTGTCGCAGATTTACCTGTGGGATCTAACAATATGCCCTTTGTATCTGACAAGAAATGATGATGATGATAATTCACTTGTCAAAGCGATGAATAAAACATTTGTTACATGTGTTACTGTTGTGCTTTAATCCAGTTTACTACTAAAAGACCTAAACTCTGCAAGTCTAGTGGGCACAGCCATTATGTGTCATTAATCCAGAGTCGTACAGTTTTATTTTATTGATTGGCCCCACAAAGAATGAAGTACTTAACAGAATCCTGTTATTTCTTTATTGTGTGCTTATGGTCCACTTAGTAAAATATGTACCTATTATTGTGCAAATTTATACAGCAAGGTGGTTCAGACTGTAATGAGATCCTTCGCTCTCTGTGGTGTACTATGATCATCATGAGACGTGTCAGCACAGAGACAAGCAAACAAACTGCATAATGCTAGTTTAAGATATGAGCTGATGAAATAATTGTTAATGTTTTGTTATCAGATTGGCTGCAAGGTGACTGTGCTGCTCTTCATCTATTTTCTGGCCACCAATTACTACTGGATTCTGGTAGAAGGCCTCTACCTCCACAGTCTCATCTTCATGGCCTTTCGATCAGATTCCAAATACCTCTGGGGCTTGATACTCATCGGATGGGGTAAGCAATAAAAGTACATTACTCATGAAGCAGTTATGACAGAGGATGAAGCATGACTAAAGAATCAGTTCTAAACAATGCTCCTAGCACTTAATGGTAATACTAAAAGATTTACTGTAGGTAATAGAGTCAAACTTTCATAAAACAGCAAAAAATAGTAGGTTTATGGTTTTGTTGGCAACACAATATGTAAAACAATGCTTTATGTTTTCCAGCGCCCTTCAGAAAATCACTTATAGAGTTTATCTTTGATGTGCAGGAGAATTTCCGGACCTGTCATGCAGCTGTGAAATTTAACTAACTGATTAACAGAAGCAACATTTTTATCTGAAGTTTATTGTTGTTTTGATGGTATTTTTGTTGTTCATCACATCAAAAGTAGCAAAAAAGATTAAAACAAATTCTTGTGAAACAAAACTACTGGTTGTGGCTCAAGTTTTTGTTCTGTTCTTGCACAGGAGTATGTGACATTGTTAAGACAAGTAGATGAAAGAGTTTTGTTCCGCAACACAATTTTTTGTTCCTTTCTTTGAAGCCACATGAACACGTAAGCAAAGAGAAAGGGACTTCACTTTTATATTTTCTTTTTGTATTTTGGGCTACATCAATTCAGCCCCCATGAGTTCTGTATCGTGTAATGAATTTAAATTTGTGAAAATCTTAATAGCGTACACACTATATATATGTGTGTGTGTGTATATATATATATATATATATATATATATATATATATATGCAGTGGCCCAGCCGAAGTCCAGACCTAAACTTGTTTAAAATGCTGTGGCGGGACCTTAAGAGAGCTGTGCATAAACAAATACCTGCAAATCTTGGTTCTGCAATAAAGAGAATCATGGGGTCTATTTATGTTTTTATAGGACTTGATGGAGTTTCACAAAAAGATATGTACACATGACTGTATGTTTACATCTCTCCATTAGCTTTTTCAACTATTTTGGCTTTTAATTGTTTTTCGGTTCACAATATAATCTCTCTAACCATTTATGAATTAGAAGTTTTGTTTCTCCGTACATTTGTGCTTACTTAAACTATTATTCCATTATTTTCCAACAGTTTAAGCAAAGCTGCTATGCAAAGTTTCAATTACGATTTTTAGCCATATTTAAACTTGACTAAATCAACTAGTTATTCAATTTTTGACCTTTACTTTGCTCTATTAATTAATTATGCACTCTTTGTATAATAAATAGCTTTTCTGCTCAAACCTTTGGGTCTCCCTGATTCAATAATTATATTTTTCTTTATAGACAAGTTAGAAGAATCTCCTCATGTACCGATGGGCTACTCTTCCTTTGAATGAACTCATTCATTCTTAAATGATGAACCACAAGGTTCCATAGCACTAACGCTGTTTTTCCCTCCACAAAAGTACCCGTAACTTGCTTCACCTTGAATGTGACACATTTAAGATGGAATCCATTTCTCCACATAATGATGCAGCTAACTCCTTGCCTTCTTTTTACCCTAAGAAACTAATTATTTTTTTTCAGCACACATTTTTGTGCTTCTTTGGCTTGACAGCATGACGCCAGTCAGAGATAAGAGGGGATGCGGTTCCCAGCAGGGAAAAACACTTTGCAGCCAAGATATATCTGATGGAGTTCACCATCAACCATTTTAAACTCATTTTATTGGTAAAGTTCCCCCCTAAACACTGACAGCATGAATGCGCTTTGCAAGTGTCCTTTTTTTTTATCATTTAAAACATTTTAATTTGTTCTTTATGTGATCAGTAATGGTAAGAGGAAAACCCAAAGGTTCCTTGTGAAATGCCTGCGAAAGTTTTTTCCATCAGCAGCTACCATCAAGTGCACACTGCAAGAATCTCTATAAGCCATTAGCTTTTCCAGCAGAGAAACTCAGTGACCACCATAAGATCATGATTACATCCCTGCTCTTTTCTCTGCTCTCACACTTCCATTAAGCTCCACTAACCTTGCTCTCTTTCTTCATTTTCTCTTTTGAGCTGCAGATAAGATACAGAATTCATTTCAAATGTCTAGTCTGAAGAATATATATGCTGAAAGACAGGAAACACTTATCACCCAATTTAAATTTCAGTGATTAATTATGCTAACAATAATGAAGCTGCCACATTTATTGAAGTGTTTTATAGGGATGATAGAAGGAAGAGGCATTTACTTTATGAGACGCTGATCTTGGCCAATGACAGCCACAATCTTATCGCGTCTGTTTGTAAAGCAACATCAACAGGAGACACTATTAGTAATTCCAGATGCATCCAAATACAATTTAGAGTGTGTGACAGATTTGAGGAGTTGCTAAATGAGTTAAGTGGCAGTGGCAATAGAATATGTGCATTATACACGCTGCTGTTAATGTCAGAGAAAAAAAAGTACTGTCACATTTAATTTCTCTTTTGGCAAAAGTGGATCTTTGTCATCTTGGCTTTTCAAGCAGAAAGTTGTTTTTTTTCCTTTCTCAGAGTGCTTCCCAGATAGTTACAATCTTTGGTGGTGCAATTCAATATATTCTCATCCCACGGCATCAAATACTGCAGTTGTGTCACTTGCGTCAGAGTGTACTTGATGGTGGTTCCTTGACGTACCGGCAATATTAGGTGCTGAGAGGCAATGACACTTGCTTGTTGCACAGATTCTGGTTAGGTTTAGGCACCAGAAACTACTTGGTTAGATTTAGGTGCTCAAAAAAAAAGGTGTTTACCTAATGAAGCAAAAGGGATCTTGTTAAAGGTCATGTTAAAATGGCTTCCAGCTGGGCTGTTATCTTTTGATGGCTCATTGGAAGTCCCATTGTGTCAAGTTGCACAGGTGCTTCTGTGATGTATACTGTATGTCTGCCAGTGTGTTAACACAATGATCCTTCAGTGGCCTTTTTTTTTGCGAAAGTGGATGAAGTTGCAGGGCTTCAAATCTGGTAATTTGTCAGCTTGTGTGATCAAACCCCCACCCCCCGTTGCTTTCTCTGTGTAGAATGGTGGCACTATGGGTGAGTGACACAAGCCACAATACAGATCGTTTACACTCGGTGGACAAATTCACAGTGGACGAACCTGCAAATGCTGGAATAAAAGGACAGGCTTGTTGCTTGTTTCATTGCTGATGTGGTTCACCACTTTCAGGCTTGGAAACTGTGGATTCTTCAGCTGAAAATTGCTGAAAACTGGTTCAGGTTGTTTACACTGAATGTTCCCTCTCAGGCATCCTACCATGGTACAGCAGTGACAATTTGACTCCAGTAAACAAATAAATAAATGGTGCACAACCCTCAGAATGTTGAAAAGAACAACAAGCATGCTTATAGTTGCTTTCCTGATTACATGTGTCACTTTAGGATTTGGAAACTGCAGTGTTTAAAACTGCTAAGCCATAGCTGGAGACCCAGTTCTAATCACCGCCTGTAAGGTCAACACCGTGAGGTTGAGGACAATGGTGAAATTGCAGACTGCAAGGACAAGTGGTCTTTAGGGATTTTAGGGAGTGATCTTAAAGCAGCAGATATGCTTAAAGGGGTCTGGTGATTCACAGGAAGATGACCATAAAGGCCAGATGAGAAAATTCAACATTTTCAGAAATTTTAATAAACCTTGTGGTCAAGAAAGTCACTGTATATTTGTTTGTTTACAGTTAAGTGCAAAACATAATGGCCCCATAGCACCACGTCATTTGACAGTAGCAGAGAACACACACACACACACACACACACACACACACACACACACACACACACACACACACACACACACACACACACACACACACACACACACACAC
>JASGAU010356548.1:0-20021 GCA_030220045.1 Australoheros facetus | reverse complement strand
TAGTTTTTATTTAGTTATCGTCTCGTTATCGTCATGAAAAAAAGGTTCGTCGACGAAAACTATGACGAAAATATTTCGTCAACGAAATTAACACTGGTTGTAATGTGACAAAATATGGAAAAGTTCAAAGGGTATGAATACTTTTGCAAGCCACTGTAGCTAGGCATGCCAGTGAATTCTCCCTGCATTGTATCAGTGGTACAGGCTGCTGGTATAATGGTGATACAATGGTGTGACGGATATTTTCTTGGGACATTTTGGGCCCCTTAGTACCAACTGAGCATCGTTTACATGCCAAAGCCTATCTGAGATTTGTTGCTGACCATGTCCATCCCCTTATGATCTGTGTCCCATCTTCTGTTGGCTGTTGGCAGCAGATTAATGTACCATATTGCAAACCTCAAATGATCTCAGACTTTTTTTCTTGAACATGAGATTGAGCTCACAGTACTCAAACGGTCTACGCAGCCACCAGATCACAGCACCAGAGCCTCATCACAAAGGTCCAGCATTCCAGGCTCAACACTTCCATTCTGCAATGCAGAGGTCCCACTGCTTGGCCTGAGGGAGGTCCTGCTGTTCTGTGCCGCGGTCACCTCTCTGCCAATCCCTCCACTCCTTCCACCTGGGTCGGTCAACACCAGGACCACAACTGTTCCTCCAAGAACCTGTTTCACGGGCGGCTCACTGGTGGAGCAGGTGACCACATGCATATGCTGTGTTGCGGTGCAGGTGGTGCAGATTCGAGTCCGGGATTCTCACCAGTTTCCCTGCGTGTCCTCCCTTGTATCTTTCTTCCATTTCCTGTCTCCCGCTGAATCAAACCCACAGGTTCCCAGGCCATCTGGCATTACCGTGCCAGTTCCTGAACTGTCTCGTGCCTCCACTGTACATGAGCTGATGGCATATTCCCTGTGTCTGATCCTGGGTCATCTGGGAGTTTTCTCCCAGTCCCTAAAATAACAAATGCTTTGCCAAAGCCTGCTTTGCTGAACTCCTCTGTTGACTTCAGACTTGACCTCCGGAGAGATCCCCCAGACCATTAGGCCATCGCCCTGAACTGTCGCTTAGCTCTGCTCTACCTTTTAGTCATCCCCTGTTAGATCCCACAGGTTTCTCTGTGACAGCTTCTCCGTTTCATAGGGTCCTGGTCACTTCTGTTGGCGGAGTATTACCCCGGCCGATTTCAGGTGACTCTACTTAAAGCTGTGGCGGGGTAACTCGCCTTGCTTCTTACCACTGTTAAGCCTAGCGTCTGCCCTGCTTCCTCTGCACCCCGATGCCGCCAGTCAGGAAGGCTTATGCAGCTGGCCCTGGAGCACAGTCCCGCTAGTTGTTTAGTGGCTTACCCTTTATAGATCCGTGCACTTGGTACGAGCCAGGGATTATTTAATGGCCAGAATGAAGGCCCTAAGGACATATATTTAGGTTTAAGTGGAAACCATAGACTAGTGTGACCAAAACAGAGCTAGATGTTAGAGCTTAACTTGCCTAGAGTTTTACTATTGCATAAGACTTAAATGTACCAAAAGGGGAAACAATTCTCCAAAGACCTATACTGACTTTTTAGAGTCAAACTTTATTTATGCAGGTTCAGCTCAAGCAAATTGCAGAAGCATAATCAATCAATCTATCATTAATTTCTAAAATTCAGAAATCAGAATCAATATAAATCAATCACGAATCATAATTTCACTACTACTAGTTCTTAATCAAGATGGTATACTTAAAAGCTGGGTTGTTGTAGAGGGGGCTTGAAAATGTCCAATTCTGTCCATGTTAACTATCCTTCTCGTATTTCTCGCTTTGTGATGCAGAAGTCCTCACTTTGTGTTGATATAAAATCCTCAAGTTAGAAAATCCACAGAGATGAACCATCCACCTTTCACCATCAGCAGTGAGAAGGCACGGCAGAACTGTTCAAAGTCGAATTACATATCCACAGCTGGGTTTGGCTCTGTCCACTCTGCAGATCAGTCCTGGTGCAGGGGAGGGCTCCCGAGATTCTCGTCCGATGCTTCGGTGCACCGTCCTTTATAGTCTAAGTCTAGGACACATCCTAGTTTTCATACATCATCATTACAGATTATCACCCCATCTTTCCTATACCCAAATATGGTGTTTTAACTTCAGACATTACTTAATTTCTGGTTGATACTTGGGCTTTTAGGTACTTTTTTAACATGTTTTCGACTTTGCTCTCCCTTATCTCTAAGCAACAGTTTGAAGTTCCTATTTTACCCTGGTCACTTGTTTGTCTAAGTTTGCACAACTTCCTTATTACATTGTGCTCCAGATCATCTCTGTGTTACACACACACACTTTATTATTTTAACTGTAAATCATACAGACCATTTCTTTACATTCATATAAATCTAAATTATGATTGTCCACTTAGTACCAGGTTTAGGCTATTGGGCACTCAAGAGCTCAACTCACTTGACACCCCCAAAACAATCTTTACTTTGTTAATTTGTTTCACCTATGTCTCATGCCCCACCTGTTTGTTATCACCAATCAAGTCTTCCTTTTGTTCTTTGTCAGAGCATTATTTTTGCTCTGTCTTGTCACGATGTGTACCCCTGTTCTTCAGATTATTGTTAATGCACTTTTTAAACTTTAATTACTTTTGGACTCTCAGATAAAATTAAAGACTCTCCTTTTGTTTACTGACGTCTGCCTCCATGTCCCTCCTGTATTTCAGTTCTCTCACTACACACTTTATAACAAGAAATTACAATATGGATGGTAGGAAGGCAAAGCGGGGTCCTGATGCCTCCAGTGCAGTAGTAGCATTTGTAGTATGTTTCACTAATAAAGAGTCTGCTGAGTGTATCCATCCACTTAAAGCATGAAGGACCACTCCAGTCTATTAAAGCCTGGTTTCATGCTAACATAAAATTTAACATAAAATATGGCTGGCAGAGTTCAGATTATTTTATTATTATTTTTTTTAACCAAGTAGATCATTTATGCAAGAAAGTCTCATTAGACATCTTATATTTGCCACAGGCTCATCACACAGTAATCAGCAGGTGGCATCATTTTGAACTAACAACTTCAACAGTAAACAAATTAAGAGATAAATAATAGTCTTTATTTACAGCAAACATTAAAATATGCTCCTATAATAATAAAGCCAAGCACAAAAAGCTAATCTCCCTCATCTAAAGTATTTTAAATTTGTTGTGAACATCCTTGTTATGTTATTGAATATTCATGGCAGTTACAATATTTTAAAGGTCACTGAGTATGGTTTCAGATTTCTGCCTCCTACTATAAAGCAGAGATGAATATTCTGAAGGTTCTGAAATGAAAAAATAAAATCAGTCATTTAAGTCCCTCATGAAATGATTACAATTAATTAGCCATCACATACCCACTCAGTCTTGCTTTTTATTCTATTCTTCTTGCAGGTTAAAGCTGACACCTGCGCTGCGTTGTGTCGTTGGGCAAGACACTTAAACCACATTGCCTAACGGTAGCGCCGGTCTCTGGCTGCACGACCGCAGATGCTCGTCTCTGGATGAGTGATCTGGAACCATCATTTCGTTGTGTGCCTTGCGTGCACAATGACAGTTAATCTAATGATTATTATTTATAACAGGAAGGTGCTAAGTTGTCTGTAGGTGCAGGGCTCAACAAATACCAGTTCGTGTCAAAGTAATAACGAACAGTCATAAAAATACAATACCAAATGTGTATGCAAACAATCTATTTCCTAAACTGGGCTATTCTTACATGTCAACACTAATTTTCCTTAAATCGGTGGTGACATGTAAAAACAGCCCAGGAGCCTTTTTCTGGACACATTCATATAAGACAGTGATTCAGGAGCTTAGTGACTGGCAATCACATAAAATAAATTACAGATTAAATTATTAAACTTTTAGACAGTAAAGATGAAACCTCTGAGATCATCACTGGTGATGATCCCTCCCCTAACCATCTCTCTAACCCCTGAGCAAAAATATGTAATTAAAATTTTTTTTAAAAAGGGGTATAATGTCATGATGACAGCTTTGAGTGGCAGCTGTAGTCCCACAGAAACATGCATATCTCTGTTTGACAATGGCAGATAGAGACGCTGAGAGGAGGTCCAGCTTTGCTGTCTGTACCACGACTTCCTGTTTCAAACTGACTGTGAGGCGTTCTGCAGTAAACTGGACTCACCGACATGAAGGACCTGAGGCACCATCACACTTTCTCAGGAAGTTGGTGTTGGGGAGCTAATCCATGAACGTGCATGAATTCCCTCTGAATAAAGAATTCACTCTGTGAGCTTGATTGTCGCTGTAGTTCATACAGCTGCTCTGCTGGTCTGAAAGATGTTGATCCCTGCAGGTAGCTGAAGATGAGCCATTGATGAGCCTGCCCAGTCATTAGCATTACCCTTCCTGTACTTTTCTTATGAGTATTACATTGCAAGTGCAACAGGCTGGCCTCTTCTTCAGCTCTTGTGCCTAGCAGAGATGATTCTGGAGTGTGGGGGACCGAATCAAAAACAAGAGGAGTCACAGGAAATATTAGAAAAAAATGTTTTTTTTTTTTTTATTTTAACACAAAAAATTACAATTACAAAATACTGAGCTCATAAATGAGGTCAAAGAAACAAAACTGAACTCAGGCAAAAATGTGAACAAACAAACTAGCTGCACAAACAAAACATAACTGACCTACCCAAGAAATGACACACAGGGGTATATATGCTGGCTGATCAGACCATTAACACACAATAGGGATAACTAAACAGAATACACCAACTACACCAATAAACTAAACTAAAAACTAAACACCAAAAAAACCAAAAAGCAAAATCTTAAAGCTCCCAAATACAAACATTCATTTAAATGGAAAAGCTTTATTTAGCTAAAGAAACTCTAAGTCCCTCACCTCTACAGGAACTGGTGGTGAAGTCCAATTTGTCCATTGTGTTCAGGTGTGGTCAGCCCTGGCCAACATCTTTTGTCAGAGCAACTCCCAAGGATCACAGCTGGTAAGTACCAGTAAAGAAAACAAATCTAATTATGAGCATAAACAAAAATGAACCATAGGTTGAGAAAAATACAAGTGAACTAAATGTGCACGCTTACAAACAGAACAAATGGATTTAAACCAACCAATTTATTGCAAACTAAAATGATGGTGTTTGTATGAATAGTAGGTATGTTACAAAAATTTTCATTATTTCCAGTTACATCTGAAACTCATGCAGATAGAAAGAGCATGGAAAAAATGACATTTTGATACCAAAACCACACTAATAGCACAAATAATAATAATTAAGTTACACCCGATTAACTACTCCGTTAGCATGCACTCTTTTACTATTCAAATCAATGAAAACTGTGATCTCAAAGTGCATTACACGCAGAAAAGTTAGCATTTTTGCTGACTCTAAATCAATATTTGAATGAAATTTTCAGCAAAGAGAGGCAGAAGTATGGCAAACAGAAAATGTAAGAGCTGAGAAAACAATTTTATAACAAACAGAATAGTTTAATTTGGCTAAAATAACTGACTTTTTTTTTTTTTCATTTGTTGATTGCATTGGCTGAAATGGACTGTTGCTTTGACAATGGACATTTTCCTTACGTTATTAAACTACTTTCTGATCAAGAAAAGTAGATGAAACTTTAACAGTTTTAAGTTTAAACATAAATTTACACCTCCATATACTTTAAATTGATGTCCATATCAGTTTTTTGACACGTTAACTTTGGCGAGGTTTTTGAAAAACAACCGTTCGATACGAATTGGTAAATGGAGTAGTTCTTATATAGTGCTTTTCTACTCAGTCTGAGCACTTATACAGCATGTTTTACATTTACCCATGCATACAAGCACTTCCATGATTAACTTAGCGCTTCAATTAACTGACATTCACACACTAACGGTTGCATCGGAGAGCAACTTTGGATTAAGTATCTTGCCCAAGGATACATTGGCATGCAGCCTGGAGTAACCAGGAATCGAACCGCTGACGATCCGATCAGTAGGTGACCTGCTTTACCTCCTGAGCTACAGCCATCCTCCACACAAACGCCACACAGTGAGAGGTCTGGACATTCTAGATGTCATTCTAGCTGTGAGGCAGCAGTGCTAACCACCATGCCACCGTGCTGCCCAAAGGAACAGGTTTAATCAAAAAATATTACAAAGAAATAGCAAAGATAAATATTTATGTGCTGAAGCCAAATGATATTTGGCATGTTTAGTCAAAATTTACAGTCTGAATTATTCTTAATGAGCTATAATTCACAAAATTACAGAGAAATAATATGGCGCATATGTTGTCCAATGCTAAGGCAGCTGATCAAATCACTGGTGATATCCCTTCATGCTTTGCTCTGTATTCCTGCAGGTGGTATCACATCTGAACCAGGACTGGAAACCTGCTCCATCATCCAGTATACAACCAATCTTAATGCTATAAATATTGTTTTAATGCTGGAGTAAATCTATAGTAACTCCAGAATTAATTGATGGGGAAAAAAAAGTACAAAAGCTGAATTACCATATTACATACTGTCAGTGAACTCTGCAGCTGTTTTACTGAGAAAATAAAGGACAAAAGTCAAAAATGATTGTATATCCATGTAAAGGTTGCTGATCTCAGACATGTACAGCTCCTGATTTAAATAGTAAATGTACGACAACAACAATAAACAACAACAACAATAAAGAAAACCTGATATATATGAGGCCTTCACATTCATACCAGAGTAACCAGGGAGGACAATATATATTTTAGTATTTTCTACAGGACTAAATATAAGTTAATTATTTAAAAGTCCAGATCTTCTGTGCTTTATCTGAGGATAATCTGCAGTACTTCTAACATTAGCACAGAGCAAAGGTCTTCATCGGACTGCCCATAAAGTGTCAGGTTTTCTCCATCTTGTGTGGACCTGCTGTGGAGGTCTGAAAATGGTTTCCCTCTGAGGGAGCTGCTGGTGACCATTGTGATCCCTGTGATGAGCTTCAGTGCTCCTGATGTTTCTGACATGATGCCCGCCTCCTTGGGTCAACAGAACATCTGGCACAGGACAGCTGTGATAAAAGAAAAAGAGGAAGTTTCTCCAAACCACTGGACCCAGGAATCCAGACGCCACATGGCCCTGATGATCTCCCTGAATGTAGCTGTTTATAATAATGTTTTTCTGTTGTTAAATTAAAAGAACAAATTACACATCTGCTGTTGTATTTTTAAAGGTACAGTTAGCATGTTATTTCATAGAAAAGAAAGATATTGTACTCATAAATATACATAGGTCAGTGTGTAATGTCTTCCAGGAAACTGGTGCATTCTCATAGACTTAGAATGACTGCATTAAAGGAGAAATCATAAGCCTTCATGTGCAGTGGGGGGACAGTTATACCTGCACCTTCAGACTCAAGATATGAAGGTTTATACCTGTGTTTTATCATCAGAGAAGGGCCCCCCTTCACCAAATAAGTGAAAACCTGAAAAAAGAGACATTGCCACCGCCATCTTAATAAAACGTCATCCTCTTCCTCACTTCAATCAATATCTCCTGAACTAATGTCAGGGCTCTAACACATGAAAACATGTATAAACATGCTTATTTAAACATGATTATTCCCAATATTGATATTGTTATCAGATTACAGATAAGATCTTCCATCTCCAAACAGCTGACAGGAGCCAGCAAAACAACTACAGCTGGTTCTAAGCTAATGTTCGGCTCAGTGTCCTAAAAATCTCACGTTCCCTCTGATAAACAGATTGATTACATTCTCACATCGTGTGAGAGCTTATTCACTAAGATGCACTTAAAAAGGAAAATGCAACTGTAGAGCACTTTATAATATATAACAATCAATATACACTAATTCCTTTCATTTTTGAGCAATATATCTTGTATGGGAAGATGTCCAGCTAGGGACAAGGGTTGGAAATTAGCAGTGCTTTCTCTTTGCAGCACGTTAGTTTCATTCTCTGTATTAGACCCCAACAAACTGTATCGCCCCTATTACATAAAAAAATTTAAATATTTTTTAAAAATTCATATTAGCAGTATGTTTCAATTTTTGCGCACGTGAATTCCACAGTCTGTTTTTTCAGACAGCAACTGATTATAGTGAATATTTTGGCCAACTGAGCCATCTTTTTCCTGTGAGGTGTTTGCTGCGATTAATCTCTGCCTGCCTCCAGGATGTCCTGCCGCTAGCTATTCATGTGACTGGCTGGAATTGCCAGATGTGTCAATGGATTCCTACACTGAGCGATTGACTGCTGTTTGGATTCATCAGCAGGGCAATTGACTGCGGCTTGGATTCATAAGCTGCATGATTGACTGCGGTTGGCACAATAGCTGCCAGCGGCGCAAGCGGTGGCTGACAAACGACAGAGTTAAGTTGGTGGCGAGGGAAATTACCTCAGCTCTTTGCACAGCCATCATCCCACATCCTTGTGTCTTTCTCACTGCCTTTTTACTGCCACACTCAATCACTGCCAAACAGATAATACAGACAAAACTCCTGCAGAGGGGTTTGTGTGGAAAATGTGCATATGAGCAGGTGCTATTACACCCATCAGTTGTGGTGCTACACATCCTGAGACAGTTCACATTTGCACTACAGGCAAAATAGCTACTCTGGTGCATATATGCAGAACAATCAAGACACCTAGATAATTATGAGCATCCATAAGCTACTCACTATAACAAGAGGCATGCCATTAAATATAAAAAAAATTAATGTAACAGAGGGAAATGAAGAAAAAAATTATTATGGATTACAATTCTCTGCTTTCCAAAGTTCAATTGCCTTGGGGGAACCTAATCACTCACTGCTTAAGTCAATTTATATTATGTTTTAATTGACTGTATGGCAGTCAGGTGGCAGCCATTATGAAGAGTGGGAAGAGGAAAATACCACATTATGCTGCATTAAAGTCAATTAATTGGAAAAGTCCTCTGTGAGGGACTGCACTTCTTCGCTGCTACTGCTCTGTCCCTGTAATTATTTTCATACACTTGCACTTGTGGTGTCCCCTGCAAATAAATGTTTTATAATGGTGAGACTGCGACAAGCAGAAATGTAGGAGCCACAGTGTTTTCAGTGAGACAGTTTAATCGTGGATGAAACTCTGAATCCAATTAATGGCTTTTGTTCTGCGTACCTTAACTTGCATTGAGGAAGCTTCTTCGTATAATGCCATCCATTCAAGTCTCTGGGTAAATTCAGAAAACTGCAGCTTATCAGGGAGGTGGATGGTAGAAAGACAATGGATTTCAGTCAAGGTTTAGATTAACAATGCATTGACGGGCAATGTAGAGGGATCAGCATTAAGGTCCAACACGTCAGAAGACCTCGCTACTTTTAATTTAGAATATCTGTTTTCTATAAATGAAACAAAACTCCAAGAAAGCCACACCAGTAGTGAAATATTCACTCAAGAGTGGGCAGGTACTGTATATTTATCATCAGACATATTCTGCTTTTCCATTTTTTTCCCCCCCTGTCAGTCCTTTAAAAAACAAGAGACCATTTGAAATATGGTCCCAAAAATTATGTAGGATATAACAAGGGATATGTCTAACATGATCATCTCCACACATTTACCATAGTTTTTGATGTGTATCATGCAGAGTGGTTACTTTCTTTGTTCCCTGACTGCCAAGACTTGGGAGAACAATTTAATAAAAAATTAAAAAAAACCAAAAAAAACACAATATCACTGTTTAAGTTAAGGTTTGGGTTGGGGTCATCACTCATGACAGCTTAGACCTCAGAGAGTTAATCAAACATGCTCATATTGAATGTTATGGAACCACCATAATAGGAAGTCCTTTAAAGATAGATGCAGCAAAGCAAATATTAATTTAATATTAATTTACATGAGAGGACATGCGTCATGTGTGCCGTGTCTACTGTATGTACGATATAATCCAAAAAAACATGTCACTCTAATTTGGATCCACAAGTCAAAACATAAAAGTTGACTTTTCAAAACAGTTTAAAATTGTTTAACAATAAAAATAAATGCATTAAAAAACAATAAAACATATTTAAAGCTATAAAAGAGCTATCAAACACTACATAAAACACAGAAAATAAAACAATGGTCTTTTAACTGATGAGGGCATTTAAAGGTTTACTGTGCAGGAAATGTCTGTTCATGTTCACAAACATTCAGACTAATACAGGCACCCCACTGGTCTCTCTGAGTATCAGTGGGAATATGAGAAATAGAATTGTTAAAGTTATTTGATCAAATAATGTTTATTGTGTGTTTCTGGCATTTTGATGTTTTACTGCTAGTTGGATGACCGATGTGTCCAATGTAGCTGTCTTAAGGCTAGCAGGCTACTATTATGCTAACAGCCAGAGCGGTACCAGTAATTACATTACATAATTATTTTGTGATAACAAGAGGAAAACAGAACAGAACATTCACTGTCAACAGCTTACTGCACATCAGCATAGTGTCGTAGGCTGGACAGTTCTTTGTCTTTTGTGTCCTTTCTAATCTTCCTTGAGTTTCAGGTGCACCTGTGGGCGGAGTGTTGCTCTGTGATCAGTACTTCTTACTCCTGCTCTGAGTTAGTGCAATCAGCACTGCAGTATTTGAATGCTGGATGGGCAGCAGATCACCAGACTGTCTTTACATCAGCAGAGGTAATCAGGTTGTCCTTATTAGCAATCTGCATTCTGTTTCCTGAGAATTAATATTGTTCCTCCATCTGCATTATTGACATTGTCCCTTATCTGGGTTCCTACTCCGTCCCCCGTCTGCTGCTCTGAGGAGTTCTGCACTCCAGCTCCAGCTTTTGTTTCTGTCTGTACCAGAAATCAGTAAGAAAAGTACTGACTGGTAAAAGTACTGCCTGCCCACTCTCCACCACAGCCACTCTGTCGCTGGATTTGGCCTGTCCTTGGAAAAGCCCTTCCTGGTCCAAACCATTCCTGCTCACAAGTAAGACTGTTCTCATTCTGCCACACCATAGTCATTCTTGCTCAGCTTGTCTCAGCCTTAGCTAATATTCACCTCTCACAGAGCTCACAGAGCTCCTAGCAGTTTATAACTCAAGCCCCACTCCAGTCATCAGTAAATAACTTGTCTTCCACTAAACCTTTCAAAAACATCCTTTGGTGTATCTTCTCAATTCAGTCCTTATTTTGGCCAACATGACACAGGTTGCAAAAGCCATGTAGACAAATTGTGCCTGAACATCCAGTTTCCCATAAGACATAAAAGAAATAAAATGGATTCAAATTCCAAAACCAGCAATAAAAAGCATACAATGCAAACATCTGCAAGCTCTGTACCAAAAAAATGATTTTATGAAAACAAAAGGTTTACTTGCTGTTCCTCTTGAGGAACTCTTGACCTCAGGGATTAGTGAGGCAAGACAATCAAAATCAGTGGTGGTAACAGGCTAAGCTGCTGGTTATTATATTTATCCTTCTCCCAGGCAACATTTTCTTCCCCCCAAGCCATCCCAAAACTCTCCCAATCCATATAATCCAGTGAGATCTGGGTATACCCCACATTCTCCTCTTAGCTACGAATGGCCAAAAAAACTCCAGGAGGCATCCTGACTAGATACCTTAACCGCCTCAGCTGTCCCCTTTTGACATCCAAGAACAATGGCTCTCAAATGATTCCCCTGATGGTTTGAACTGCAAACACTAAATCTGAGTCAAGCCACAAAGGAAACTAATTTCAGGCACTTGTCAGTAATCTCGTTCTTTCAGTGACTACCCAGAGCATGTGAGTGATGGAATGTAAAACGACTGTTAAACTGACGGATTTGCCTTCTGGCTCAGCTCTCCTTTCACCAGAATTGTCTGGCACAATGTTAGTGTTACTAGTGTTGCCACACCAATCCAATGGTGTAAGTAATACTCCATTTTACTGAACTAGATCCTGAGATAGTTGAACTCCTTTGCTTGGGGCAGAACATCTACCCCTGCCTAGAGGAAGTAATTTACCGTTTTCCAGCAAAAAATCATAGATCTAGATTTGGAGGTGCTGACTTTCCACCATGCTGCCTGCTTCTCACATAGCTATCATCCCAGCGCATGCTGATCATCACGTTCTGATGAAGGACATCGAGCTCATAGGAAAATGACAATAGTGGTCAGTTCAAAAGGTTGGTGTTAATAACGGCATGTTAAATTTCATTTTCAGATAAGCTCTGGTGTTGTCATCACTGCCTGGGTTGGGACTTGTCACCCTGGTTACCAAGGAAATAGAGGGCAAGCTTATTGCTTTCTGTGGTGTGCATGTCATTTTAATCTATTATGTGACAGCATGTAATGCAGTATTACTGTTTCATGTATTTCTGTGAGACTAGAGCATGGCATCATTCGAGTTAGGTTCATAATGATGATGCACAGGAGGATTGTTTTACATCAGAACAAGTTTGTTGAACCTTTGGAACTACTTGGATTTGTGGTGTGTTGAGTTGGTTTTAAAAATAAAACCATAATTGAGTTAAAGTTAAGCTGAGACAGACTCTCTCTGTAGTCCAGTAAAGATGATAGGAAATGTTAAGGATTGTCTATTACATAGCTACTCACAAAAATTGACTAATGGTGTAATTTGGAGGGTAAAACATGCAGACTAACTAGTGACTGCATTTAGTTTCACTCTTTTAATAAATGGGACTTGAGGAAGCATCATTAAAGAAATGTCAGTTGCAGCAATCGAAGTGTAACCCATAAAACCATAACACCCTGTTATGACCTAAACTACTGCTGTTGGATTCCAGGCAAAGATAATGCAGTGGTGTTATTTTCAGAACAGGATGTTCTGATAGTCCAAGCCATCATTTCTTTTCACCTTTCATTTTGTGCATTTTCCTATATCTCTATTACAAAACCATGGACACTGGATCAATACAATTCACTCTTTTTGTTATTTTTATTCTTTTTGGTCCATTGGTTGTGGTAGCAAATTAAATTGAGATATTACAAAGGCAGAGGCCTGATACAAAAGGGCTTCAGCTGGCAAGCTACAGGCTCATTCTCTTCAGAAAAATAGAGGCAATGTTGCATTGACCCAACAACATCAAAAGGTGGATGAGGTACCCAAGTAAGAAGCACTGCAAACACCCATAGAAGTGTCATGCTGACCACGCACATATATAAACATAATCTTACATAGTTATATAGTTATCAAAACTTAAACTTGGGAAGACAGAGTTACTGGTCATCATTACTGTGGCAACAGCTAGTAAGAAATGCCACAACTTTCCAAAGCTGGTGTGAGTCTTTAATTTATCCGGAATTACAGCATCAAATGAAAACCTGGACATGCTGGATCCCAACCATCTTCAACTCTCTGTGCAGTAACCACATTCAGGGTTTGTACCCGAGAAGTTGTTGGCCCCACTTAACAATACGGAGGAGGGCAGGGAATTATAGCTGAACTAAATACAGTGCTTAATACATTAGGCATAATGCTAAATGGGGGACTAATAGTGTGACCAGATTTCTCACTTTAATGGAGTTCTTCACCATTTTTTCAAATATCGATCATCCAATATTTCAATTACCTCTAATATTCAAAAGTCAAAAGCCTGACTTATCAGATGGGCTCTTTTATCAGCCAAATAAGGTTAAGATAAGTCTGTCATCATGAGTCAAGTGCAGGTTAACATCTCACTACATTGCTGATTTTTGCTGCTGGAAAAATTTTGAGGCTCCACGAAGTCACAAGTTATGAATATTAAGTAAAAACGATGGACTACCCAAAAGGTAATTCTCAAGGATTTTGTTTAGCTTCTTTCAGGCTTGAGTTCACCTAGAGAGTATTTGGGAAAGTTAAAACATATATTCATCCACGACACACTGGGGTGGCTGTGGCTCAGGAGGTAGAGCAGGTCATCTACTAATCAGAAGGTTGATGGTTTGATTCCTGGCTGTTCCAGTCTGCATGCCAAAGTATCCTTGGGCAAGATACTGAACCCCAAGTTGCTCTCTGATGCAACTGCCAGAGTATGAATGTTGTGTGTGTTGGATAAAGGGCACTTTGAGATGTGCGAATGGGTAAATGCAAACGTGCTGTGTAGAGTGGAAAAGCACTATATAACAACTAGTCCATTTACCATGTTCTTCAAACTTTAAGCCTTAAAAAATCCAATTGTGTGTTATAAAATAACTCACCACCCATGCAGTTAAGATGAAGAGGAACTGTATCCATGGAAGCCAAATCCATTTTTGTATCAGGCTATAAAGAGCCAGCCTCAAGTAGCTATTAATGGTACTGTAGTTTTTGGCACTTCTGACTGACATTTTCCATTGTTTGAGGTGTCTGTTTCTTGTATGCTCTGTCTCTCTGTGGCTGGATTGGTCCTGGTCAACAGCTCTGTTGAGCACCTGCTTTCTCTCCTGCTCTCTGACGGGGACGGTCGCATTCTATCTCTCTCCTGCCTCCCTGCCCTCCCTATCTGTCCTGATTGCTGTAAGAGTGTCTCTTACACACTGTCCGAATACGAATAAGATTAAGAAGCAACAACGATCTGACAAACTGGGTCCTAAACACCACTGATCAAATTTTCTCCACTATGAGATCAGGGAAAGGGGAGCCTGCGTGTCCGAGTGAAACAGACCCCGTCGGCTACGTCATCAACTCTTGGGGCTCGTGGAGACCTGTGTGCCTCTCAGCTCTGGAGGTTGAAGACGTGGAAGACGTCTACATATTCGGCTATTTGGTAGCAGGAGCTCTTCTGTTTGGGCTCGGAGGACACCTGATTTACCGGGAAATTAAGAAAATCTGGGCACCAGTTTGACATCTGATGAGGCTGCAGACCCAGGTGGATGAGCTGTGCAGAGCCGTACAGACTCAGACTCAAAGCCTGTTGGACCTGAGCCGTAAAGCAAATGGGTAGTCCAGCTGAGAACGTGCTCGCAGGCGAGCGGGATTAGATCTGGAGATAAGGTTCAGTTCCTGCACGGTGAGGATGGTAACTAATAAATTTGGATTATTGGATTTACTGAATGGGTTTCCCAGTGAAACTGAAGGCTGTTGGAAAAAAAGAAGCAGTCTGTTCCAAAACAACATCTGCATTATCAGGAATTCGGCTCCCTAGCCGGCCTTGGGCTGGTAATCATATCTCTCCAGGACAATGTGTGATGGTCGCTCTTCCCCTCAGCCCTCTCTGTGACTTGTGTGAGCTGGATCTGGTGTACCATGG
Source organism: Australoheros facetus (assembly GCA_030220045.1). NCBI lineage: Eukaryota > Metazoa > Chordata > Actinopteri > Cichliformes > Cichlidae > Australoheros > Australoheros facetus. The sequence goes on along the minus strand of JASGAU010356548.1, from coordinate 4,848 downwards.
CCGCTGATGAACTTCCATCACTATCAGCAAACTGTTTTGGCTATGAGCTGGCATCTGGCTCCACAATGCCCCCACCCTCTTGTCTCCATCTGCATCCCCTCCCGCCCCCCCTACCCCACCATATTGCTTTCCTGGCTTTAAATGTGCACATATGCTTTGCTAAGGTGGTTTTTTTGGAGCCTGGTATGGTGCTCAAGATGAGCACCGTACCAGGGATGACTTTTTTTAACCTAACTGCCCCATGATGTGTGTTTGTTTCCTTTTCCGGGGACTGATTGTAGCGGCGGCGCCAGTGTGGCAACGGCTGCGGACACCCATCTCCCTATGTTAGTCTTGTCTGTTCTTCTCTGCATGGTTGTTCCGAACGGAATTTCATTATATTATGATGAAATGTCCTTATATAATTTGTTGTATAATGATTAATTTCGTTGTATTATAATGACAATAAAGTTCTATTCTATTCTATTGTATTCTAACACAGGAAAAAAACACATCCCTTCTTTCCTCCAGCCCATTGTGTATGCTCCAAAACACTCACTCAAGCAAAACTGAGCATTTAGTCACACTATACTATAGTTTACTACAAAATGAGATTCTCCTCTGCACTGTGGGCTGTTGGTGCTTTTTAGGTTTCTCTTCAGGGGAAGGGTGGGGACAGCAGGCAAGGAGCAGCACTCTGTTTAATAATCATTTAGTAGGATTTGGATTTCTGATGTGATAAGTTGAGCACTAGCTGTAATAGGCAATTTACCCTCCTCTGGAGCTGTAAGTTAGATTTAGTAGTTATTACTGTCATAACCATGATTTTGAATGATAGCAAAATGTGGGAATGCATGAATCTTTGCTTAAAGCACTCTGATACAAAAAGTGTATTGTGGGTATATTTAAAGAGAAAATATCTGCACAGTGAAGAAGTGTCCTTGTAAACAAGTGTTTTACAGAGTTTGAAGGCTGACTCACTGTGCAGTGTGAATGCGGATTCAAACACCCCTTCAGTTACTCCAACCACTTCTAAAGTAAATACTGTGGAATTTAAAGTCCACTCACACATATTCACGGTGCTAGCACTCAGCATCACTACATCACCATCTGCTGGAATATTATTTTAAAATCTTTATTTCCTTAAGACCTTGACCACTTTTGGTCATTTGTTTACTGAGGTTTTTCCACCAATTGATGGATCAGTTCAAATTCCACAATACCACAAAACTGCATGCTAGTCAAACAGGGGATGGGTTAGACATGCAATCACTGGGCAGACTAATCAGCAGCTGTACAGCTTTAGGAAAAGCAGCTGTTTGAGTGCACATGCAAAGCAATCAAACTTTAAAAAATAAGATTTGACAACCAGATGTCAAGTTACACCCCAGGCATCCCATGAAATGACTACCTTATGTCTTATTTAGCTTCATCATATAAAATGCATAAATGAATGGTTAATGAAAGCATTGCCTCCGTGCTCAGTTTCTACTATGGATCTGTTCACTAACATTTAAGCACAATTGCAGGTATTTTCCCTAGTAATCTCATCAAGACAAAAAAAAAAAAAAAATAATACTAAATGTTTGTGTGCCTGTCACCACAGAGGATGAGTTATCCCACACCTGATGTTTGACCTCAGGGCTTGAGTTTGAGGTACTTCTGGAACCAGTTTTAATTTTTATCGTAACTCATTGTTTGTTAGACTTACATTGGTAAGTCTAACTTACCTGGTCATTTGACAAAGGATAGAGAGCCAACCATTCACATTCAACTACACCTGCAACCAAGTTACAATGACCAATTATCCTAGGCTGGGATAGGCTCCAGCCTAATGATTTAGATTTTAGTTTGTGAATTTGGGAAATTTACTGAAGTTCCAACATTTGGAGTGGCTGTGCTTCAGGAGTTAGAGGGCGTCATCTACTCATCAGAAGGTTATTGGTTCAATTCCCTCCTCCAGCCTCAAGTCTTAGTTATCAGGAGGGCTTTTTTTTTTTAAAAAGAAAAAAAGGAGAGAATCAGGTTGTGCCCTTTTATCATTGAGTATCATCTATCAGTGCATCATTAGATACATTGCCAGTGTCATATACTGTTACTTTTTCATGTTGTCTTTTTGTTTTGGCTTGTTGTGTTTGTTTACATATTTTATTTTATTTTATTTATTTTATGAGTCTTTGGTTTTATCCAGTTAGTTTAAAACAAACTTGTAAAGCACCTTGGTCAACCTTGTTGCTTTTAAATGTGCTATAGAAATATTGATATTGACAGTTGACAGATTTGGACATCTGCTTGGGTGTGAATGGTTGTGTGTCTCTGTGTTGGCCCTGAGAGAGGTTGGCGAACTGTCCAGGATGTACCCTGCCTCTTGCCCTATGACAGCTGGGATAGGCTCCAACCCCCCTGCAATCCTTAAAAGGATAAACAGAAGAACATGTATGGATGGATAGATGAAATCTGCTTGTGATGGAAAGATGACAACAGATGGGAGAAAGTAAAAATCTCTATAAATTCTCTAACAATGTAATCTACAGTAGTGGTTCCCAAAATGTGGGCTGCGACAGTCTGAAATTACAAGTATGCAAAGCTACATATTTATATAAATGTATTTATTTATGTAAAAAGTGAATTAAAACTGGTAATAAAAGGTGGGATTTTCTGGATTTCAAGTAGGCCACAGCACTCTTGACTTTGAGAACCACCAATCTATGGTTTGCTGAGATCCCAGGCATAGTAAATCTGTTGTGTATAAGAAACTATAAAATCAAATTCTCATCTTCCCTCAATTGGCCAATAATAGCTTTATTTTCATAGCACTTTTCAAAACACAGAGTTACAAAGAGCCTCTGTCACAATGTGCAGTGAATGCAGATGGGCTCAGACCCAAAATGCAGGAGACAGACGTGACTGAGAGGTTACTTTAATGAGGCTTATTCAAAATACAAACGGGGCTGACAGGAACGGTACACCGCACAACATATGAGGGTACAATGTGACAACAAACACAGGAAAATTGAGGGCTTAAATACAAACAAAGGATAATAAGAAGATCAGGAACAGGTGGAGACACAGCTGGGAATTATTAAGCAAGACAAGAGGAAGCAAAACTGGACATAATGCACAAAAAATGAGGGACTGGCAAAGTAAAGCAGGAAAAAGTAGCCATGGAAACAGGTGTAGACTTTACATAAGACAGGGAGGCAGGTGCACTGAAGACAGAATGCAGACTCATAAATGAAGATGACATGAGTGACAAGACACCAGAAACACAATGAAAAGTCTAGAACCCAACTAGACATGGAAATACAAGGGAAACAGGAATACATAGAATAGAATAGAATAGAATAGAATAGAATAGAATAGAATAGAATAGAATAGAATAGAATGCCTTAATTGTCATTATACAGGATGTACAATGAGATTGGAGGGCCACTCCTGTTCAGTGCCATGCAACAGAAAATCAAACTCTCTAAAATAAGAATAAAAATATTATAATCTAATATAATCAAAAAATATACAGAAAATAAAACAATGTATAAAATATACAAAAAATAGAATATATAAAAATATATACAGAAAATAAAAATGAGCTCTGTACAGTGCTGCTCGAGCTGACCTGAAAAGAGGAATTAAAAAAGAGATTAAGGGAAGATAATATAAGTGAAATCATTAACAGAACCAGACAAGAACCCATAAATAATACAAAGGAACAAAGTAGAAATCATAACAAGATAACTCAAAACACTGGGTCCAAAACCCAGGCACCATGACACAGTTTGAATAAAAGCCACACAATCAAGATATATATATACATATTCAAATATACAGACACATAATCAATCATTCTGTGATGGTTGTCTACAACCACACAAGTGAAAGACTCTGGTAATATTTATTTGTATTTGTATAAATTGAATATTGTAGGGTTTGATAACCCAATCTCTGGCTGGCTGTAGCTCAGTAGGTAGAGCAGGTCACCTACTGATCGGAATGTCAGCGGTTAGATTCCTGGCTACTCCAGGCTACATGTCAATGTATCCTTGGACAAGATACTTAACCCCAAGTTGCTCTCTGACGCAACCGTCGGAGTGTGAATGTGTGTGAATGTTAGATAATTAAAAGCACTTAGTTTAGTTAATATTGGAAGTGCTTGTATGAATGGGTGTGCATGGGTAAATGTAAAACGTGTTGTACGTGGTTTAAGTACTGAGGCCAGTCAAATGGGCTTAACCATCTCTTGTGACCACGGGGGTCACAACATATCTAGTACTTAGACTCTGGCCAAACTCTGGTTCCCCCTGTGGCATTTAAAATGGTTTACTCCATTACTATATAGTTTGAGCTGTCTCCCATTTGGGCAGGTCAGTTAGTTGAGTTCTGTTATTTTGTTAAGCATACTTTTTGTGAAAAGTTTTGTTTAGTTGACCTCTTTTACAGGCCCATTGATTTCTTAGAATAATTTACTTTCAAGAGTTTGTATTTATGTTACGTTTTGTCTTTTGGGGGGTATAATAAAACCCACAGTTTGAAAATACACCTGTGCCTGTTTGTTCTTGGCAGCTTGGTCCCTGATACATACGGTCAGACATTCATTCCAGCATACACACTTCCATACATGCAAATACACTGCTAAAAATTTAAAGGGACACTCTGAAAACATCAGATCTCAATGGCAGGGGTGAAAGTAAGCCGGTACGGTCCGGTACTGCGTACCACTAAAAGATTCTGCGCCGGTACGCAGTACCGGTGAGACTTGGAGCAGCTGTCTACTGTAAAGCCGTCATTCAGAACCAGTCACGGCTGCACTTTGGGTCAGAATAGATCCGCTAGCAATAAGCAGTCTAAAACATGACTTAATCAGTTAATAAA
>JASGAU010356546.1:0-11863 GCA_030220045.1 Australoheros facetus | reverse complement strand
CAGTAATGGTATTACCTTTTAGTGACTGTATGTGACTAAAAGGTCCTTTAAGGGTTTTTTTGTGACACTTTTATTTACTGGACTTGATGGAGTGTCTCGAACGTCCAACTTCACACATTAGTAAACTGTTGCTATAATTTTCCAAAACACTTTAGTCTGAGTCATGAAACATTGAGGCTGCTTTATTTCTTTGAATTACCTATTCTTGATTTTTATTAAAATCAAAAAAGCAAAATTGAAAATTGTGAGTTTCACAGCGTTTCTCCAACAAAAAAAAGCTAAACATCACTTCTAATCAGGATGCATTCTCCATGCAACCTCTTGCGAAAAAGGTGGTACTCAGCAACTAGTGAGGGGCTCATTACTTCAGCCTGAGTGTTTGTGGGCTCACGGTTGAATAATGAGGCTATTATGGAGATATCCTCCAAGAAATGCTAGAGAGGTCTCTGCTCTCAGAGCTGAAGTAGACTGCCAAGCCGCTATCTCCTACCATAAAATAACCTATAGCGTTTATATATCTAGACTGCACTGCAGCTAGGGACTTTTTGAAATGGATTTAGTGCCGTTTGTTAAGTAGTAGATGCAAAACGTGACATTACTTTGAAGAGAATGTAATGAAAAATTGATGCACTGGGGTTTGGGTGGCTATTGGAGCGGTTTTGTTTTAAACAGGCTCAATCAGGCTGGCTCAGAGCAGTTTATATCCCTCGCTTGGGCAATAGCAGTAAGTATTTGCACTATCAAGTTGTTTTCCTAAATCATGTGCTTACGGATGGCAGCTACAGATTCAAACACAGATAGGTGTCTCCTCTTGATGCTGAAGTTAAATGCGTCTCTCTCCTCAGTCTCTCCATTCTGATTGCTTTCATTTTCGGGATGGCGCAATGGAATATTAAAGTTGTGGGCCCAGCTTGACTCCCTTGGGAGTTGTGCCTCATTATCTAAGAAGCTGCTTACACTCCACTGCTTAGCTCATTACAGATGGTAGAGCAGAAAGAGGGGCGGGGGGTGGCGAGGGGGGGTTGGGGGTTGGGGGCTGGGGGGGGCAGAAGCAGAGAGGAAAGAGAAAGGGAGAGGGAGGCAGGCTGCATGTAGCATTTCAAATACTTCTACAACCTAATTTCCAACACATTTCACTGACAGTGATAGAAAACAAAAACAAAACAACAAAAAAGGGTGCATAACAAACAAAACACTTGGGGGGAAGAAAAAATGTCTTAACTTACAAACCTCCGTGGTTAATTATTAACATGACTGTGTACAAAAAAGAACATCCCAGAGAGGCAGATTTTTTCAGATGTAAAGATGAGGAGGGATTCACAACTCTCTTTGAGCCTCTATGGGCAATTAGTTGCTTCCACAATGTAAAATCACAAAAGTTGGGGGATTTTATCATGTTATATTATATTAGAGAAATTTAGAGAATTAGAGAAATTTTCCCATGCAAAGAACTAGGCTGTTAACTAGTGCTAGTATGGCTATGATCTACAGGCCCTCAGGCAGCACTGTATTACTAATAATCATGAATATGCAGTGGAAATCCCTGCAGATGCATGGGCTAATGAACACTAAAGCTATTCTCCACGAACACTCGTTGCTGCATCCACGATTGCAAGTGAAGTCTCTACCATGAAAAGATAAAATATACACACTTAAAACACGATCTAAACAAGCGCTACAAACTGTGAAGGCATTAGCACTGAACTTCAACGTTATGTTGAAAAGTGTTCCTAATATTTGCACTGTTTCAGCTTTTTATGGCCATAATTTATCATCTTCTGATGACAACTTTCAGTACTGCATGTTAATGCCATGCACAATGTCACAAAGCAAAAGACATCTCAAACTAGTTGAGCTAACCAAAAAAATCTGTTCCAGCAACACAGAAATTCAAATCAGCAGCTTTTCCATGAAATCCGTTTAAATTACATTCCTTTCTGTTAGATTGTTATTCTAATCATATTCTGAGCTCCATGCCAATAGGAGAAATCAAGAACGGCTGATAGATTTCTAGCTTAATAATCTGGTTGTGTGTTTCTTCAGTGAAACAGTATTTATATAGTAAGCCTGTCAGTCAGCTATTATAAAGCACCTTGATTATGAAAGTTTGGTGGATGCAGAATGTCAATTTTAGTCTTCATTCTTTTTAGCTTTAAGAACTATTCGATAGGCTCCCCTTCATCTGTTGATATAGCACGTTAATCAGCCATTTGATTTGTTCCCAGCTCAAAAATATCGGTCACTATCGGCACTCGTAGGTGAAGGTGCAAATATATATTCAATGGTAAATTGACAGCTTTGCTTTCACGCACAACTCTCTGTTCACAAGCCGGTACAGTGTTCCCTTCACTGATGCATCATTGCAGATGCTGCGCCAATCCATCTGTCAGTCTCCTGCTCCACACCGCCCTCACTCATGAATAAGAACCTGAGATACTTAAAGTCCTCCACTCATCTCATCCTAGACCCAGAGTGGGCACTTCACCCTTTTCTGGCAGAGAACAATGGTCTCAGACTTGGAGGAGCTGATTTTTAGTCCCACCACCTACACACTTGCTTGCAAACTGCCCCAGTGCAAGCTGGAGGCCACAACCTGATGAAGCTAAAAACAAAACACATCATCCACAAAGAAGCAGAGATGAAATCCTGATGCCACCAAAGTGGAGCTCCTTTAGGCTATGCCTATAAGTTCAGTAATCAGTAACAAAGGGCGGCCCTGCGGGGTCCACCTCCCACTCCGAATGAGTCCGAGTTACTGTGGACCAAGCTCTCACTGCAGCTCTATGGGGAAGTTTAATATATATAAATATATAAAAAAAAGTTTGCAATTTAAAAAAAAAAATGTTTCAAAACACCATGTAGACAAAGTTTTATAGGATACAACAGCAGGTATTAACTATTCCAGGTAACGCAGTGAAATGAGGACTGGTTTGCCTTCTCATGCCAAATAGTTAATAGTAATAAACCATCTCCCTAAAAAATGATAATTGCCTTAAAAAAACAGAATATTTTAAAACACCTGATAGATAATTAGATTACCCTTTGGCAGTCATTAACATTTCCTCTGAACAAGATAACACGTTGATATTTATACAGCATTTTAAAATGTACATCCGGCATACAGTTTACCCGACAAAGGAAACTGTAAACAATTTTTCCACTTTGCAAAGGGTTTACTTTAACATGTCCTGTGAATCTCCTAAATGTGGCACCACCACTGTGAAGATTTATGTCTACAAATACCTCCATAATGAGGCTGAAGCTGGCTCAGATCATAGGTTATTGGTGTCAGGGATTAATGCGACCAACACTAAAACCTCAAATTTGAGACACGACCATGCTGCGATCTCTTTTGTATTCACATGCTATCTTCAACCCTTAGGATCACCTTCCTGATCTCTTGCTACAAGCACTTTACCTCCAATCTGCCAGCAATTTCCTCAAATATAACAATTGCAGAATTAGTTTGACCTGCAGCAGAGACGGGGGAGCCCACACAGTGTATATAAAGAGCTTTCAGAGGAAGAAGCAGCAGGAAAAAAAGAGCTTTTAAATGTTTTGTCATGATGCCAATCAAAAATGAGACATGCTTTCCCCAATCTAGGAACTGTCAATCTCACCATGCAAAGCTGCCTGCATGTAGCAACAGTGCATATCGCCTTATTGCAGATTTAGAAGGATATTCTTGTCTAACCTGAAAAGTCTCAGAAAGTCTCAACACAAAGAAACAGATCAAAAGGCCATGTAAAAAAAGAGACACAAATATGCACATTTGTAGCATTTTGGTAACATTTCTTTCCTCCATATTTTCCGATTTACACCCTGTAAAAAGAAAAAAAAATATAATTAATTCCAGAAAAATACCGACTGATGTAACTGTTAATGTGGTCAGCTGCTGAACTCATGCAGTGCATTAAGTTAAAAAAAGTCTCAGTGAAAAAGAATAAACGTGGCATGTTTACTGTTATGACAACTAACAATAACAGTATAACTGAATTTTACATCACTGCAATTTCTCTCAGCATGCCATTATGCTATGCTCACACAGACAGATCTACAGTTGTTGAAGAATGATATTTTTCACACAATAGGAGATCAGTGAGCATAAAAGATAAACGGGAAAGGCAGCTTGAACAATTTAAATATACTGAGAGGAAAGAGGAAAAAAAAAAAAAGCAATTTGCACTCCCTACTTTGCTATTACCAATGCATAAGGCACGATAACAAGCACTTTCAGCAAAGTCTTGCAATGTTTCAGTATGGCATTTGGATAATTGGCTGGGGAAATCGTTTCTAGCAATTAACAAATTAAAGGATTTTTAATGCTGCGTTCTCTCATTTCCAGGGAGGGCAGGCGCCACCTCACTTTTCTGCCCCTCCAGCAAGTCTCCATCTAGGTGATTTTGGTGATAACCTTTAAACGTATGGCGCTTCAGCTTTATTTATACAACTGTGATGTCACCTTCAGAGATTTCCAATTTTGGAAGGAAAAAAAAAAAAACTTCCCTGACCCCAGTTGTGGCAAGGAGGGATGAATGTCATGCTGCCTAGCTGGAATCTAAATGGCAGATATGTCCCTGACAATGCTGCAATAACATATCGATCAGGTGCAAGGTGCACAAGCTCAATATAAAGTCTGCTGAAATGCCATAGAAAAGAGGCTGCAGGAGAGAATTGAGAAACAGACGGTGTATTCAAATGTCAACCTGGATGCCTTTACAACCTTTTGCACCACTGAATGTCTTTATGAGCACAGATGGAGAATCTAAATAGACTGAACATTTAGAGCAGCGTGCGCCTTTAATTTCAATACGGAAGATGCAGGCTCTATTTTTAAAACAGACCCTCAATGTAAAAAAAAAAAAAGAAGAAGAAGAAGAAAGTCTTGCACAACTGTGTATGCAAATCATGCCACATTAAACCCGGCATCTCTTAAAGCTGCGTGTGATGCAAACACTCAGTCGCCTCAGACTGCTGAGTTTAGTGAGAGAAGAGTGACCGCCCAGAGAGCGCTCAAACACGTTCATCTGATGAGCTACTTCATGGCGCATTTCAGTCCATTGATGAAGTTTATCAGCATGATAAATATCTTCTGCAGACCAGTCATTATCCCTTTCCCACTAACATTTGTGAAAATGGAGAACTGTGTATTTGAGTCGAGTCGTGTATTGCAGTGCAGCCAAAAATCCCTTTTGATGGCCAGAAATGCAATGGGATTTTGTGACAACCACACATTAATGTTGCACTACACAACTCCAAAAAGTTATGAAGGAATGGTAAATGTACTGTATCTGTACTTTTTATTCACTCATTTTCCCTGAAAAACTTTTTTCAAAGGGAACCCCAAACGGATCACGCAGTTTCCAGACAGTAAAGCAAAAGCTCATTGGGTTTTTTTAAAGGCCTCATAACTGGCTTGACAGCAAGTTACTACCAATCATTGTCTGATAGACACGTAGCCTACTTGAACAAATGGATTGTGTGAAAGTCTGTGGTGAAGGTAAATCTTTTGCTAGTGGAGTGGTAACGTTCTTGCTTAGAAATTATTGCTATGCTAGGTCCAGATATCACAAATAAGATGTCCAAAAATGCCTTTGACAGTATGTCATATGAAATTCTATGCTTTGGAGAATACCACAAGAGTGTTTGTATGCTTTTTTTGAAAAAATATTTGAATCATTTTTGTTCTTTATTTTTTGGGTTAAAATATAATCTGTTACACTAGGAAATATGTCAGAAAGCAGCATTTTCTAGGTTATAAATGTGAAGATTTTCCAGACTAAAGCCAACATTTTACCTACATTTGTTCAAATGATGGCTTAATGATAATGAAGCTCTATAGTGGTGTTTTTTAGTCAGAAGAAATTCACAAGAGTGCAAATTAACATTTTATGAAGTACATGGGGGTAGCTAATATTTGTTGCATGTAGTTCTGGAAATAAAAATTATGTGACTCAGTTGATGCAGTTGTAGCTTTAACAATACATTCACTTCTCAAACTTGAACATACTGCACTAAATTTCAACGAGGCACACCCAACCTAAATTCTGGTTAAATGCACCACTGGCAACAGTCAGAAGTTCAAGATTACAGTTTAAATCAGTTTACTTTTATATTTTTTGGTAGCTAAGTAGCTATTGACACCAGTGTGTGTTCCTACTTCAAAGTGTCATTATGCCACTGTTGTCTTTACAGAGTTTTACCCCTTAGAGACTTTTTTATGCACCTGGCTCATATTAAGCCTGTGTTTCCTTCCTACAGCTTTCAGAAACCTTGTGCGAACAGTGAACTGTACAGCACAGGAGATCAGAGCATTGAAGGTTAAAGGGGTTTGCGTGAAGGTTTGAACATAGTTGTCAACAGTGCATTCCCTCTCTGACTCTTTCATCAGAGCTGAGGAGCACTGGCTTTGTCAATCAGTCACAGTTAACTAATTGCGGGGCTGGTACATTGAAATCAGGGCTCCACTGGAGGTTAATGAAAATTGTACCTTTGCTTGACATAACATCCGATCGTGTTAGCTGTGCCGTGTACAATCCTTAGGCAGCATCAAGTGGATTTCCCCAAAGAGCTGCTGCCACATTTACACAGCAATGTGCACCTAATCTTACCTGTCATAACTGCACCTGTATTTGTGCTATTACAAAAGGAACAACTATGATTTAATAACGAAGAAGTAAACTACAGGAAGTTATTGGCTGCACAGAAACTGATTAGGACTTTTTTTTTTGACGTACTCCAACAAAAAATAAAGTGGACTTGAACAAACTCGCCACATATACTTGTACTATTGATAAAGATGCATCCTTGATGAAAAAAGAAGCTGTTTAGTTGTTCTCAAAAGAAACATGTCCCACATAAAACATCCCTCTGAAACTTCTAAATCAGTTTGATGCTGCTACATTGGCCTGTAGAAGTTGGCCTGCACAGTTAACTAAAATTAAAATATTCAGACAGCCCTGCCAGGAGCTGTTTACGAGCAAGCGGTGTTGGGCTGCAGCCCTTATTTTATGGCCCATTCTGGCCTTGTCAATATCCATGTTGACATCAAGTAAACAATCTGCATCTAAAATTATTCTCTGCATAATTCAGCATTCAGCGTGCATCTCATTTCTTAGTATCGTCCAGATGTCTGGTGACATTCATTACGCCTACACAGTGGCTCGAAATTATGTGACAATTTGATGTAGCAAATAGCGAAACTTTTCTTCACCATTAGCATTACCATAATGTTCGATTTTTGGAGCCAGAAGTTACCATATTTTGATGAAAGGGTGGGGTGTTAAGTTCTCAGCGAACACTAGCAAACTTGGTTCACAAGTTTCATCCATAAACTGTATGGGTGCAATGCACAGACATAGATATCGGCTATTTAGTACTAAGTAATACATAAAAGACTAGAATTTTACACCAAAAATGAAATAAAAACTTTGTGTAGCACAGACAATCCACAGAGAGCAAAAATAGAAGTCAGATCGTTCCATTGAAAATGGTCCAAATGACACCAACAACTCACACACAGTGAAGAGGTCCAGTTCAGAGACTCCAATAAACAGAGATGAGACCCAGCTGCTCCTGCCTGCTGTATTGGGACACCTGCCTATCAGTGCAGCCAAGCCACTAATACCAGCAAACAGGTGGAGCTGTTCTAACCCCGTAAATCATCAGTGGGCGTTTTAACATGGGAGTCTATGGGGACTGACTTGCTTTTGCAGCCAAACAGAAGTGGCCATTCGTGGAACTGCAGCTTTTAGCACCGTGTTGGCTTTGTTTTTCAGCTTCAGAGGTTTCTGCTGATTTAATTTCTAGCATAGCGCATACCTGAGGTGAAGTTTGGTTTTTTTTGTCTTTTAAATAATTTCCCCAATTGCAGCTTTAACTATCATTGCACAATGAAAAGGTAAAAGAAAAAAAAAAATTTGCTAGCAGAGTGGCTTTTGACAGTGGATCATTTGTACAGCCTTGTCTTTTCCAGCAGCTTAAGGTGCCACACCGGACAAATTTAGAGACAGACAAGCCTAAGTCCTGGTCATACAGAAGGGTGACACCGTGTCATCTTCCTCGAGGTTTTTCCTGGCCCAGAACATGCCTTCAGGGGATAACTACATGCAGTGAGTCTGTGTTACTTTTTTTGACAGTCAATTTTTATTTCATTATTGTTAGAATAATAATAATAATAAGTAAAAAATGAAAGTCCATTTACCAAATAATGTTAAAAATAAATATGAAAAGTTCCTCTATGAAGGCAGACTCTTGCTTTCTGGGCCTCCTTGCAAGAAAAGTTTAGTTGCTAACTCGACAGTAATTTATCTGGAGTGGATGGGAGATTGCAAGCCATACCTCATCTCTGCTTCACCACCATACCTCATCTTATCTTGCTTCTGCAGAGTGCGCATGGAAGAAACTAAAAGCTGTGAGACAGCTCTTTTTTCCCCACTCTTTCGCGGTATTTGTAGCTTCTACTCGTGCACACAATTTGTAAATGGAAAGAATAATGTATCAAAGTGCTAAAGGTCGACTATTTACAAAAATTACTTGCTTAGTTTGCCTCGTCAACCAAACTGATCACTGATGCCACTCCAAAATCCACTGAAATCCTGGTGTGACTGATCTTTTAGAAAGAATATGTTGCATCAGAAACAGATATCTATCACTTTGTGTGAATGGGATTGCCTTTTAACTGTGCAGTAATTGTACAGGGTTCAGTCTAATAAGCTGAAAGAAGGAATATACAGTGCAGGGTGTCCACACTGTAGTGGTGGCCGTTTCTGAGTCATTAAGTGCTGCTGTAATCGTGCCATTACGCTGCTCATTACAGACAGACTGTGGCATAGTCTCCCACAGGGCCGCAAGTCACCACTCAATTCCATTAGATACTGTTTCCTGCCTGGGAATCATCCTCGCTCACTACTCCTAATGATGGACCCCTTGCCGATTCAAAGCCCGACTCCTCTGACACTGGTGTTCTGACTGGAAGCAGGCCACCATCTTTCTTTCAAGCAGGCTACAAGCAGATTATGGCTGAAGCACAAATGAACACATTCATTTGCTCCGGAGAGGACTTTAACTGGTGACAGCTGACAGCAGCCGACTACACAGGCAAGATCTTCTGTCATGCTGGCTTTAAGCAGGATAGATTTAAGACACGCTCAGCTCAAATGAAACAGATGCAATAACTGTAGATGAATGGAAAGCAAACCTGCAGCGAAAAGATAAAAATTCAAACAGACTCATTACGTTTAATTCTTTTTCATGACAACTTTAGCCCAACTATTAGCATGATTATTCGTGCTTTTTCTATTTCTTTCCAAGAATGTGGATTCCAGCGTGGCTAAAACTTAGCGCTGGCTGCACTACACATCCAAAGGAAATTAAGAGGGAAAGGCAGTACAGAGTCGGCCCACAAAGAAATAAAACAACAAAGAGAATTTGTGTTAACAAAGAGAAGATGCATGTTGGTATAAATAAGTTACACAGCTAACTGGGAAGAAACAGCTTGAATTGTATGAAATATGCTTATCTACTTACCCACCTTACAGTACAAGATTGACAACCTTACTCATGTTTTTTTTAACAATTTCCTCCAATCCAAATGTATCCGTCGTTTCTGCAGGCCCTGAAATACAACCTATCTATACATTTCCAAAATGAGCACTCGCACCTGTGGCTTCATGTGTCATGTGGTCATTTCCATAGGTAATGTTGCCATAGCTCAGGAGGTAGAACAATAGTCGATTAATTCAAAGGTTGATAATTCAATCCCAGGCTATAGTTGGCACGCCCAAGTATCCGAGGGCAAAACACTGATGTGTTTGTATGAATAAGGAATGTTGCATAAATCGCTGTGAGCGCTCAAGTAAAGAGTTCATTTCTTTATTGTTTTAACTTTTCTGGTTGCATCAGTGACATTTGGTCTGCGTAGACTTTTCAGAAATCTGAGGAAATCCATATATACGTATTTTTTCAGAACTTGCCGGAGAAAATCAAATACGTTATTCACACACACTTTTGTCTTCGACCACTAGAGGTCATTTTATTTCATTCTAAAACATAGATTTTGGTCCCTGCAGAAGCATCCCTGCAGACACGACCAATATCCAGGTTTTTTTCAAAGACAGGCAGTTTTTAAAATAATGCTAACAACATTTACTGCCAACACTGTTCTGAATTTCTTTCTTGTCTTAAGACCATCTCTTAGCAGCCTCCCATTTTGCCCCAAGTCTCACGCCATACTTAAAATATGTAGACTTTAAATAGGCATGAAAACAAAGTCGAGCCACATGTTTGAATCTTCATGTGTGTAACAGGGCATCGACTTTGATATATTTGTAGCTTCCATCACAGACAACAAGTGACATCCTGGTTCATTAAATACATCCGAGCTAGACAAATAGCAGTGGTATCTCTGCATAACCAGCTGTAAGACAAGTACACAGAGAAAGTCTGCAAAGTGAAAACCTGAGATATGAAATACAATTTACACAGTGTAGTGTCGGCAAGATTACTTCGCATATCAGTGGTCTTCTGTTTGTTTTACTAGGAACAGTTCATTCCAATTAATTTTTTCATGTAATTTTATTAGGAAAAAACCATTTAATAACTGTTAAACCGTGTGATCAGTGTCACTTCACACATCAGTGGTCACCTGATGTATATGCTACAATATATTTGAGTTGAATAGAAACCCTCCATCAGACCTACAGATGTTGAAACTTAATGTTGAGCAAGCTGGTTAGCTTAGCTTAACATGAAGGCAGTAGCTGAAAACATAGCTATATGTTATATTTTTTAATAGGTATAGAAAACTAGTTTAAAAGAAGAAAACAAAAACAAAACTGATAGTCTAGAAGCTGGATTTCATATGTGTAGCTAGAACAAGCCTATATGCTTCTCCAGTTTCAGCTTCACATCATGATTTTGTCAAGTAGTTGTTTTAGCAGGGCTTACCCGCTAGTTTAATTAATTAATTATGATTAAGAGAACGTTCATACAGTAAGGCTTAGTAAATTGTGTTTCCTCCTGGTGACATAGATGACATAGATAAGACAGAGGGGTCTGAAACTCACCCAGCAGGATCACTGGAAGCCACTTTTTTTTTTTTTTCCAGCCAGGATTTATGGGGTTGGGAGGGCATATTTGTATGTTTCCTGCATGCGCTAATAAACATTTCAGTTACAGTTAACAGCATAATTAAAATCTTGAACACCCGGTGAAAGATATGAAAGAGAGAGTAACACAGAAATCGCTGCGTGGTCATTGAAAGTCCGACACAAAACACTGTGGTGTCAGTTACTGCGCACAGACTGATCATATGCTAATATCTTCATCGTGTTTTTCAACCTGAAAACATTTCTTCACTATCTCTTGTGATGAAGAAGACCATTCTGTATGTTTGAGGTAAAATATCAGAGCTAATAAGCTGGTAATTTGTCTTTTCATTTTAAGACCGCCCAGCAATATTAGCATTAAAAGGGTGTTTCACTTACAAACAATCAGGCCTTGTGGGATGGATAAATTGGGTCTGAGAATTTGCTGGATGTGTGTGTAATAGCTCATCTGATTAGTCATTCAAATAACTCAGCTTTCAACGTTACAGTATTTCCATGGCATATAACATATAAAAGCTAATGTTATCAAGTTGAGTAGAATATTAGTCAGACACCCCCTGTGGTCATAAAGTAATGGCCAACTATTGATCTTACCATAATAAGACCTCATAAGTATTGTTGTCACTGAGGAGTGTAGCAATTTTGTTGTGGTAATCCGATGAATTCAAAACAACAGTGCACCTCCCTTTGTCAGCTGGCAGTATGGTGATGTTTTGGTCCTTGCTCAGGGCTGTGATGGCCTTCTTCTCCTGAAT
>JASGAU010356543.1:0-16628 GCA_030220045.1 Australoheros facetus | reverse complement strand
ACAGAACTTCTGTTGATAGTTTATCATGAGCAGCTTTTGGGGACAAGTCAGTGGACTGCTTCACCACATCTTACACAGAATTTTGCCCTGAGTTCAGAGTAAAAATAGTGGTCACACTCAGTGGCGGTCCTAGCCTGTTTTGTGCCCTGGACGAGCATCCCCGATTGTCCAGGCCGGGCCAAAAAATATTGCTACAAATGAATTGTTGTTTTTTGTAAAGAATCACATCAAACTGGCCTACAGAGAAGAATACTCCAGACAACCCCGCAGTGCTAACAGCGCTATAGGATGTCAGAATAGCAAACGCTACAGCTGTTAGTATTAGTAGATATGATAAAACTGTACCCATTAAATTGCCGGAGTAAGCCCAAACCTTTGTCTCACCTTGAATTTCTCATCATCAGATATTGGGCAAATTCTGTCAGCTTACCATACATTAAGCTTGAGTTTCCAACCCCAACAGTGGGCTGTCCACACATTAGCTTTGCGGTCATGCGAAGGGCAGATGCTACTGAAGGGGAGATAATTGGTGGCGAACTGTCTGAAATGCATAATTAGACGGGACAAGAAACTCCCCCTCTTTTCTTCCTTCCCTCGTCACTCAGCCTTTTCACTGGGTGATCTGAGTGCCTTAGCATGAGCTTTGATCTGGGCTAAAGTTTTCTGAGCCCTTTCAGATAGGATCAATTTGCTTCAACACGCATCACTCTTTTGCTTTCTCGTCTGGCACAGAGTGGCTGGTTGCAACACGTTTGTAAGTGTGCAGAACTGCGGGAGGTGTTGTGTCTCTTTGTCTTTTTTTTGCTTCCAGCGTCCCCTGCTCCCCTGTATCTACCAAAGGGACTGTGTCTTTGTAGTCTCTGAACTACATTATGAATGATTATCCTTTTACATGATTATTATTCCTCAGCACACCATGGCACATCAACTCAGACACAGACAGAGCGCCTGGACTCCTCAGTTTTGCATTATGGCTTCATTATTTCCACAGTTTCATGCCTTGAAATGTGCAGCAAACACAGAAGTTCATCCATTACAGTGAAAAGCTGAGATGTTAAACAGTTCATTTACCAAAGGTTTTATTGGTGACTGAAAAATGGCGTCTGTTGGTGATTGCTTTTCAGTTTCAAATATGTAAATGGGTTTCAAATATGCAAATGGTTTTCTGTTTATGATTTCTGGCTCGAACAGGCTCACAAGGGTTTGATCTGAGAGTTTAAAGTCATCAGTTGTGCCCCTTGTGCCATGGCACATTACCATCTCATCCTCTCCCCAGTCCAATAAAAGCAGCTTGAGTTTAATGAAGGAGAGTTAGGAGAACTAGAGGTCATTTGGCCTATTACTGATGGTCACAACAAGAAGGGACTGGTTGAGGAGGGTAAGGAAAAAAGGCAATTATTAAGATAACTGACTGTTAGCAGGATCTTGAGGGATCTTAAGGATTTGGGGACATATGTTTACTGGATTTCTTGTTAAGAGTGAGCTGAAAACATCAGATCTTGTCTGGAAAATAAATAAAAGCTACAGCCAGAAGACAGCTTAACTTAACACAAAAACCAAAAACAGCTGGCGTGTTTCAGCTCAGGAGCTCTAAATATAACTGATGAACCTGCAATCCCTTTTTATACAGTGTTACATGCAGTCTTAATATATGTGTAACTTAATCTTGGTTTCATCTGTCCAAATATTTAATTTTTTTCAGAACTGTGCGGGCTCTTTTAGATGTTTTCCAGCAAAACCTAATCAGGCCTTCTTTTTCTTGAGTGTAACCACCTCGTTGTAAACCCTTTGCATTTCCATGCATTCTCATTCTTGACTGTAGACTATGACAGTGATACACCCAATTCCTTGAATGTGCTTTTGAAAAGGCAAGATGTTGTGAAGTGGTTTTTCTTTCCTTTTTGTGTTGCTGAGCTGGCCAGTGCATTCCTTGTTTTTAAGAATGTACCAGATTGATCATTTGGTCACTCCTACAGTTTTTGCTATTTCTCTGATAGGTCTATATTCTTTTTTTTTTTCAGCTTAATTGTGCTTAATCTGTCGTGAAATAATGAGGGAATAGGCCTCGCTAGGCCATGAAACTGTGTGTAAGTCAATTGTCCATTTAATTTCGAGCCTGTTAAATGGGGAAATATATGTATAAAAATTGCTGTAATTTATAAACAATTGTGGCAATACTTTAGTTAAACCCCTCGAAGGAAAACTGAAAGTCTGCACTTTAATTACATGTTAACTTGATTTGATTTGGTGGTGTATGGAGGCACATGCACCAAACTGAAGAGTCTTACTATCCAAAAATCTTAATTAGTCATAATTATAATTATCAAATATTTTACATGAGTCTAACATAGGAGACTTACTGTGTTGTGTGGTGAATTTTGAGTGTGTCTGTGTTAGAGCTTCTGTTGTGTCCTTAAAATGATATTTTAATGTTTGAAAACAATTTAATTTATCTATTTATTTATTTGTGTGTTTTTGCACCTATGCATGCATGCGCCTGTGTATCTGTGTGTGCTGTGCAACCCCTAAATAATCACGAAAAAACACTGGTGCTTAAAGTGCATTGTAAATATGAAGTGGATATATGCAGTACTGCTCCAAAAAACTGAGTATAGCATCAAGACAGTTAAACTTCTGGGACATTGATCGGGTCAGTTAAGTAGCAGAGGGGGTTGTTAATCAATTTCAGCTGCTTTGATGTTAATGAAATTAACAACAGGTCCACTAGAGATGTTGACTAGACTGTTTCGCTGAATTTGCATTTGGCTAGGGTCAGTGTCACTACTGGTAGCATGAAGTGAAGTGTTCACTGCACGGCACCATGGAGCCTGATTGGCATTTGCCATTGAATACCATTGTCAGACCCTATGCTGGTGCAGTGGGTCATGGGTTCCTCCTGGTGCACGACAGTGGTCAATCTCATATCGCGAGAATATGCAGGCAGTTCCTGGAGGATGAAGGAATTGACACCACTGACTCGCTCCCACACTAACCTGAACTGAATTTACTGTAAGAGAACACCTCTGGAACATTATGTTTTGGTCCATCCGACGCCACCAGGTCCAGATCTGGTAGGAGGTATGATGTTCCTGGATGTCAGCAGCATCCCACAGCAGGGGGAATACTCTTGCTTTACTTAAAAAACTGATTAGATACTGTTCGAGATATACAAAGGAGAGCCAAAGGGAAGCCTCACTTACAGGCTTCCCAGATTACAATCAGATTAAGCATCCAAGGGCTGCATCCGAACCACAAATGTGCTACCTTGCAATGCGCACAGGACACAAAGGATCTACTGTTAAGTCCTGGTGCCAGACATCATAGAATATCCCCAGCGGTCCCATGTCCATGTCATTGATGGAACTGAGCTCCCCGAGGGCAGATCTACAAAACATTAGGCCGGTGGTTTTAATATTCTGGCTGACCAGTGTTGAAATGTTACACAAAAATATCTAACATCATACTCTGATTAGAAAAACTCAGTTGTGATACAGATTTAAAGTGTTTAATTTGGATGGAATAAATCAGGTGGAGAAAATTCAGTAGTTACATAGCCTCCCAAATTGATCCCAGATTTTATAGAGCCAGTGAAATAGTATGAGGAATTACACCTTAATGCTTCCAGCAAAAAAAAAAAAAGTAGCTTTTCTTATCAAAAAGTGAGCATGTGTAAATAGTGTGAGTGTGTGTCCCCCAAATCTTAAAGCTATTTCTTTTAGTGGAAGAACAAATTCAAACAATCTTACTAGACGTTGTCTTTTTCCTTTCTCATTTTGCATCAGCTGTAACACATCTGCATGGAGGCCACCAAACTAAACTGCCGGGTGTACAGTAAACTGACAGTACATACCCATAATGCTTGTGCCAGGCTCTGAAAAGGGAGCTATTTCCCTCCCTCTCCTCCTTTGCTCTCCACTCTCCATCTGTTCCTGGGCTGAGGCAGGGTAAGGAGCCAGGGAGGGCTACGAGCTGGAACAAGTCTATCTGCAGCAGCAGGCCTGGCCTCAGCAGCCACAGAGGGGCTCAGACTGAATGCTAGAGCCCCCTCTTCCTCCATCCAGATGCAGATGACTTCGCTTTTCCTCCGCCTCTCTGCCGCACAATAATACCCTTTTGTAGCACAAGGGCAGAATCCCAGCTTTGTCCAGTCAACCTTAATTTATGGCACACATATTCTGGACGCACATATTGTTGCACAAGCTACAAAGGCATAAGCTTTCAAAGAGGTGGAGAGGAAGTGCTGGCAAGAGGATTCTAGCACTTTCTTTGTTTGAGAAATGGCATAAATCATTCACTACAACACGGCATTTGCAGCTTCACCAGTGCATTGATTTTCAGAACTTCAAAGAGGTGTAGTGAGTCAGAGGTGATTCCTCCCTCCTGCCCCCACGGTCATCTTATTACATTTCTATAACTTTCTATTTCAACAACCACTGACTGCCAATCATGTTGTGGCTTCAGATGTTCACACGACTCCTATTTACAAAATGTAAAAAACACAGTGAAAGCATCTTGAGTAATTTCTGTCTAAAGGAATGTTACAATGTTCGAAAAAGGGTAAGAAAAAAAAAGAAAGAAAGAAAACTTATGTTCTTGCTCAAGCCTGTAGTATTTTTTTTCCTTTTTCTTACAACAGTTCTCAGCATGTATGCAATAATCTATCCACTTTCATTGAAAAGACATTTGCTTGTGGCCCTTACCCATGTGGTTCTTTGGCCCATCTCACCTTTTTCTCTCTCTCAGCTAAGACCTGTGCGATGAAAGAGAACTGTATTCCTCTTTGTCTCCTGTAGAGACAGTTTTTGTTCTCCTTGACCTGCCATCCATAGTCTAATCTAAAGTGACTGACTGCCCCCTGATGCAGAGAGCACCAAGCTAGACCTTTCAGATTTCTGCTTTTACCATGAACATGACAAGAGAAACAAAAAGCTCAAAGGGAGAAAGCGAAACCCGCTGATAAACTGATTGGCATCACCTGTGATATGTGAGTCAAAACTATGTCGGCACATGACTTTGAAAAAGAAAAGTTTACTTCACTGAACTGGCATCACGCAACACCTTGGTTTTGGAGGCATTCCATGTGCAGCAGGACCTGCGAGGTTTTATTCATGTGTGGCTGCACGTATCTGCAAGATATGGAGGTTTAAAATGGATGTACAGCAAAAATCAAAAAGTAAAGCTGCATATTTAACATCTTTAAGAATTTCTTTTGTAGAAATCCTCTTAATAAAGCTCCCTAGGTGAACCCTTAGGTGAAGATTTTTATTAAGAAAGCAGAATGTCANAAAGGGCAAAGATGACCAGCAAGGCTAACAAGGTGAATATGGTTTGACAGCAGGTGCACAGAAACGGCATTCAACATTAAACACAACCACAAGAGCGGCACGTTAAATACGTGAATTGAGTATCCTGATGTAGCTCAGCACTACTCACTAAGTTTCATTTTCAGTCACATTTTGGCCTTTTGCTGGGAACTTAAAATCAATGTTAGCCTTCAAAGCAAAGTGCATACATTAAATGATTCATGTTAGATCAAGTAGCTCTGTCAGAGAACTGCAAAAATATGCTTTTAGCTGAGCAAAAACATATTGGATTACTGCACCAGTGGGGACCCTTATTCTGATGCACATCTGAGGAACATTACATTTATTTGGCAGACAGCTTCATCGTGATAACCTTCTGTCAGAGAGTAACACATACTAAGCAATAGTCTATGCAAAACTCAATCATATTTGATCAAATAGCAGTATAAATCAGGAACATATCCTCTGTATATCTACAGCAACCACCTGTATAATTGCAAGACCTCTATTAAAATGTCTCGATTAATAAATATGTGACCGAAACTCTCACCTAGTTGTTTCAGCAATCTCCAGATTGGAATTCAAAGAGACAGATAGCATGTGAATGATGGCATGCATTACCATGTCTTTTCCATAGTGATCTAATGGCTATCTAGCATTAATAAAGGGAGGGAATTAAACTGGAGCAGATGGTGTGAGTACATCACTGGCTCAGGAGCTATTTATTAAATGCATTATTAATTATTTTCAACATGATGAGCTCGGCTGGCTTCCTTCTGGAATGACTCTGAGAAAGAGTTCTCTAACCCCCAGTGTCATTAGGTAGGTCTTTCACACATCACCAAACCTGCCATCAGGTTAGCAAGACATACACAAATTTATGTGCACCATTCTGTGGTTTCTACTATTTGAATGCATTATCTAGGTAACAGAAAATGCTTTTTTACCTGTACTCAAAAAGCTGTATTTATACACTTTAGGTTGAATTGTCCAGCTGTTAGTACTCTGTGTCCCTGTGTCACTAGGCCGAGCTTATGCACTTTAAATGACACGCAAACGTTTATACACATTGAGATGCCTTCTCTAGTGCCTGAAATGTAGGTTCGAGGTGACAGTTTCCTCAGCTGCCACGGGCAGCGAGCCACCTGCCATACCACTCCCTAACCTCAACAAACAGACACACAAACTGAAGCTTTTATCCACATTCAAAGAGGTGGCCGAGGACAGGAATGTCACGACTAACAAACCCTAGTTCACGCTCTGCTGCTTCCACTAGCCAACTATCATCTCTAAACACCTTGCATACTATATTCCTGC
Source organism: Australoheros facetus (assembly GCA_030220045.1). Classification (NCBI taxonomy): domain Eukaryota; kingdom Metazoa; phylum Chordata; class Actinopteri; order Cichliformes; family Cichlidae; genus Australoheros; species Australoheros facetus. The sequence continues at coordinate 10,008 of JASGAU010356543.1, read as the reverse complement.
TGCCTGTGGGTGTTTTATAGACCACAATTCTTTTGTTTTTGTTTTTTTTGTGTTTGTTTAGATAGGAAACACCATGTGACTTACAACCACGCCAAAAGGCACCGGGATAAGATGACAACAATTATAATTGTTACATGTCATGTCACACAATATAATTTCACGACTGAGTCCAAGAAGCTTCTCATTTTTAGCAGTTTTGAAAATGTAAATATTAAGATAAAGACTATCCTGAAAGTATTTGAAACCATTGCACAGCAGAAGCCAAACAAAATTATAAGAAAGGTTGATAAATACTGTACACACCTTCACTCTGTCTCCTCCACTCTTTCATTCTCTCACCCAGTCATGGCCTGAACTGTAGCTGAACTGAGCCTCTTGGGAACTTTAGTTGGCCAGATCGTTAGCTGGCTGACCCACCTGGAAAGAGGAAAGGAGTGAAGGGTTAGAGGAGAGCAGAAAAGAGGTATAAAGTTAGCGATGGGCAAAGTGGGAGGGAGGATGATGGGAGGTAGGCAGAGGTGCAGTGGATCTATGGTGAGAGCTAAGAACAACAAGGTTGCTTCAGAGCACAATAAACTATGCACTCAGTATTGCAACCTGGCTGTGGTATTGCATGCCAAATAACTTACAGATACAGAAACCCGTGACACCTCTGGCGCATACAGACTACACCTTAATAAAAAGTACTCACTTAGAGCTTTACCTCATGCCTCTCTGGTCTGTACTTCTTTCTTCTCATAAATAAAAATCTGATTGTCCTAAACAGCCTTCATTAATATTGATGTTTGTGATCATGCTTGGGTTATACAAGCAGCACATTTACAATGAATCATAGGCCTGTCCAGCCTGTCACTGAATCATGTACAATTAATACATCTTCTACAATGGTAACATGTCATCAATCAAACGCGTCTTTAATTGGTGTTTCCATAACAACGATTTGATGATTCGTTGAAAGCTGTTGAATAAAGGCCTCAAAGAAGCTAATGTTTCATGATAATTTTTAATATAACCTTTGATGTTGCACTTTATCTCTTCACTCATGTTCTTCATGGTATTAAGTATATGAACATAAATCTTTATCACTTTTGACATTATGAAAAACTTAAGCCTTTTTTTATTGTTTTCTGTCATACCTCTCATATCAACAGCGAAATATGTGATAGGGATGTCTGTGGCTTAAGATCCTATTTGAACCGTTAATGTGCCACAAAAAATATATATACAGACATAAAGCAGACAGATTTATAGTTACACAGTTCCCCACAACCAACATTTCCATTGATTTCAGGCTGATCAAATGTGAACTGATCTGGAATAGTCTGTAGAAATGTAAAAATACAACACTTCATTGGAATTGTCATCTTTGTAGATTTTCAGTCAAGTTCTCAAATTTAAGGCTTAAGTGTTAGATGTTAGTTTTCAAAATGGGTCAAATTTGATGGGAAAAGCATGAAAGGTTATAATTTGTTTAATCATATCACAGCAATTCTGTTTTAAAAGAAAATGGCACTGGAAAGCTGTGTAACAGCATGGTTTTTCCAACAGTGTTGCAGTGGCACAAAAACAGAAACACTGTGCCATTTTCAGTCATTGCCCGGTTCTTGTATTGAATCCATGTTTATTTAACAACTTTCTTCTTCAAGTTTGCCCTGTTGCACTTATGATTTTTCTGTTTGGTGTGTTTGTGATTATCCGTGACATTACGGGTCATTTCTCTTTGAGAATTTGCAACCTGTGTGATTGTGCAATCACTCGTTTCCTCTTTCATGGACCTTTTTTTGTGATTTCTCCATGCCAGCCAGTTATTTTCTCTAGTGTTATTACAGCTGACAAAACCGGTGGAATGAGCTTCAAAATTAAAATCCATGTTTTCATAAGTAAGATTAATTGCAGTGCATGGAAAAGATTTACAAAATACAGATTTGCTACAGTATCTCCTCCTTACCAAAGACATTATAACCCAATTAAATATTTAAGGAAAAAAATGTTGTTGTTTTTCTCTGCAGCAATCTCATTCACAGATATGTAAAGTTGGACATGCACGTGTAACATTTCCATGCATATACTTCTGATACGTGTGTGATATGTAACAATCCAGTAATCAGACATGTTCCTGTTATTTTACACATACAGACCATGATCTCTTTGATCATGGATTAAAAAATTATTTTGACCAAGTATCGCAGGGACTTTTCGTATATAAAATTCGGCATCTGTTTAGAGATTTTTCTACTTTGTACTTTTCTTTATGTGCACTCTTGTGCTTATCATGCTTCACTAAAAAAACAAAAAAACAAAACAAAATCACAGTTGCCTTGCGGGGACCTGCAGTTATTTGCCTTGTGTAAAAAAAACAAAAAAAAACACCTTCTGTTCATCTGTTCATGGTTTTGTCATGTAATTCCCAAATGCGAGCCAGGAGGGTTTTCTTTTTCTTTTCATTTTTTGCTGGTATGAGAGATATATTGAGTCATTTACTCACTGTTAAACTAACTTTATTGTTTCTTGATACCACACCACTCTCCTCAGCCATTTGGAGGGACATATTTGGGGAATGAACCAGCCAAGAGGGTGTCATTGTGAATTTTCCAGGTCTTGGCACAGGGACAAACTCTTCCTTAGATATGACAGTTCTGGGCTTCAGTCTGAAAAAACCCTTATTTTGCCATTTTTAAACATACTACTTAAAGAGTCACAGTATCACCACAGCATGAAGATGTTAAAAAAAAAAAAAAAAAAACCCCGGGCAAGTGAGGGGAATGTGTACTAAGTAAGGACTTGGAGAAGAAAACAGACAGCAGAGGTGGTATCAATGAAAATAATAACATAAAAATGTATTTTTATTTATATATATATATACACAAATGCTTCCATTTGGTCTTTTGAGCCTGTGTCTTGTTCTCGTCTCACCTTTTTATGCATGTGAGCATATACTGCAGAGAGAGTCTACTGACAACATGCCGGCTGTTTGGTGACCCTTTGTTTGAACTAACACCTGATTCAATATGTGCAGTAGTTTGCAATTTAATTAAAGTGTTTCAAACTATTTGAATCAAAGATTATCACCTGAGACATCTCATGGTGTAATGCTGAAACGGCTGGATATAGTTTCCTCTCACCACACTTCATCTAGCTATTATCCAGCATTATCCCACTGAGGACTGAGCTTCTCTGGTCCACAAGGCAGAAAAAAAATCTGTAGACATGTCCGCTGCAGGGGACAGATTTGTTCTTTTGTCAGCAAAGAAGGGGAAAAAATGACTTGAGGACAGAAAAGGGGAATAACGGGCCATGTTAAATAATACTTAAAGCTTACAGGGACAAACAGTGAGTGAACATAAAACACTGAATATTTTTATGGAAAGTATTTATGGAAGTAAGGAAGACTTAATAGGCCAGGAGAGACAAAGAGTTGTGAACAGATGTATGGGAGTTTCATGAGGAATGTGGATGAAGCGTGTCCATTATAGCTCGATCGAGGGAGTGAGGTTAGGTGATACAGTAAGAAAAGGATGATTGGGATCAATTAGGTTAACTACTGAAGACGCTGGAAGAATTTGAAAGCAGCTACCATTTTACGTTGTTGTCTTCCCCAGCTTTCTTTACACTACCTCCGCTCCCTCGTTCCTCTTTTTCTTTCCCCACTGCCATTGTTCCCCACCCTCCTTCTCCTTTCCCCCTCTCCCTGGCAGAGTGCTCGGGGAACACAGTCCTCCTCTGTCAGCCCCCCACACCCCCGTCTTCTGCTTCACAGGTAATTAAATGGATTTCCTGTCTTGTAGTCGGCGAAAGAACATGACCCTGCACTCTGCCAGAGCGTGTCCAAAGGCACTCCGGGGCCGGCTCCCTGCACCATCTGCATCTCAGTGTCCGAGCAGAGCAGTGGCCCTAAACAAACACACTCCACCCTGGGGACTGTCAAGCCACAGGCTCCCCGACTAAACACACTCCGCAGATACAGTGAGTGGTAATGAACTATGGGGAAATAGAGCTGTAAATACCAAAGAGCTGAACTAGGGTAACACGGTACAGTATAAGCATTAACAATAGCTCAGCTGCAGCTGTTGTCCAGTTCAGAGCAGTTAGTGCTGTACAGAATTACCAGAAAAAAGGGGCTTCTTTTCTTTTTTTAGAGAAGTCTTTAGTTTGGAGTAAACATTTACAAATAAAGAATAGTCTTCATATCTCTGAGAAGCAAAATGAAGATGAGGCATTTTTCTAAAATACACTGTCCGTTTAAATGACTGCACACAGGTGTCCACCCAAATTCTGTGTAGATGCTAATTCTGATGATTCTGATTCTTTTTTTTCCCCTAATGCCACACTTTCTTCTCAGAGCAGGGAATACAGAAGATAAATGCAGCAGGCAGTCAACAGTATGAAAGCCAGTGGCTCCCAAGGGCAGCAACTTACTGTCCCCCCCCCCACTGCGAGGAACTTACTCCATCAGCAGGGCCTGAGCACACTTCAAATACAGGCCCAAAGATTAGCGGCGTGGGAGCAGATCTCTCTTTTAACCTGCTCTACTTCAAGCATCTTGACACAAGACTTCATAGTTCTGTCACAAGGAGGAATTACACCTGACAAGTTTGCTTAAGGGCATGAGAGAATGTGTATGTGTGAGCAGGAGCCCGTCAAAAGCGATGGCATCAATGCAATTTAAATGGTGTTGGAACATTTGGACTGATGAAAGGGTAAGAGTAAGTATGAAAAAAGGCATGGTCGGCAAATAATTTCCAATTAAATAAAAAATAAAATAAAAAAGGATAGAATAAATGTTAGAGTAACCATGAAAATCCACTTGCAGTCAAAGCCAGTGCACCAAGTCTGCAACTACATGTGCATGGTGTAGGAGAAGGCTTTAGCAGCTGTACCGCCAGCCAGGTAAAAATAACCACAAGACACCACTGGTAGCCATTTCAACAGGTCACAGCTCAAGGCACTACCTTCCTGTAGTAACCACCCCTGAGTCTGAAGGTGGACTTCGCTATTTCCCTGGCCTTATGACCCTGCCATTAACAGGCAATTGAGATGAACCAATAGAAATCACAGCTCGCGCTCAGAATTCATTAACAGCAAAAGCGTGACGAGTCACAAGAAGCACATTGATGCGGAGCAGGGTAACACTGCTTGGCTTTTTTCCCCCACCATGACTGCTGAACATAAATCAGACAACGAGACACTGTCATTGAGACAGAGCACCCCTGAAGTCTCTGTACTAGTCAGGAAGGAGTATGCAAATGAGGACCTTGACCCAAATCAAATTCCAGAGCCCGTTTGTTAATTGCAAATTACAGACCTTGGCACCCCAATCAACGGCCTTTTAAGGGAATGATTTCAGACTCATTTTTTCAGTCCTCTGAAAAATTTGAAAGGGCAATAGGAAAATGCAAATATCCCAGTTTTGTGATGCACTCACTAGCATGAATAGAGTGGAAACCTCAGCCAAAACACCGCCATTCAATCCAGTTTTCCAGTGAACAAAGTGATTGCTATTGCCAAAGACAGCGGAAGTGTTCATGCTTGTAAATCTGACCATCATAAAGATGTCTTCCCTGGCTGGCAGAATGCTCAGAACTGTCATCTAATCCTCCTCCTCGGTTAGCCAGCAGACACAAGCACTGCTTTGTGGAGCCAGTTGTCTTATTACCCCATTAGCAAAGGCCAGAATGTGGCAATCTTCCTCCAACATTAATATAACATGACAGGCCAGGAGACATCAGTTTGTTAAATGCAAATCTCCCCAGCGTTCTTCCATGTCTCCATCACTGTTTTGCCAAGTACCCTGCAGGCCCAAAGACAGCAAATGAGTTCCAATTCTGTTTTTTTTTTTTTTTTTGTTTGTTTGTTTTCTAGTTTTTCACACCTCAGCTGTTTTCTTACAGACTGCGAATGGGGAAACAGAATATGCACAATTTACATATTCCCTATGAATGTGGAATAGTGTACGTTGTTTCTTTCTGTTTGATTTGTGCCCCTTGTCACCTAAGTGATTGTGACAGGTATTTTGCTTTCATTATTTTCTGCTATCTGTTAAATCAGCAAAATAATGCAACCAGTAAGAGGAAGAACTAATCATGTCACAGCGCCTATGGCAACTAAACTTTTCTGTGTTACGCTGGGCAGAGAGCTGCACAGACCACACACAGACTCATGCTGGCACACCCCCTCTCACGCATGCACACACATCCACTTCTCAAATGCTTTTACTTATCTCTGGACAAACTCACAAACGCACACACAAACACATACATTGCTTGAAATCAGGCGGTTGGAAGCTGTGAATGAAGCGATATTGTAACCTCAACCCATATGGCGCTTTCCCACTGTGGGTTCAGCCAATGAATTATCCCCTCCAATAAATCCTGTTTGGAGGATAATCCTTTTCCCATCTTCTGGACAGACACTTTCTGTAATGAAATGGCCCCGGGTCCTTCCCTGTAACCCAGTCCCATCCTGGCCCTCTAACTCTGCCTGTCTCAGGGGAAAGAACAGCTTACAGTGTGGCTTCAACCCCACTCAACCTCTGCTCAGCTTCAATGGCTTTCTCACCTCCCACCTGCCCCCACACCTAACCCATCTTCACGTCACTTCTTCCTTTTCTTGCTCCAGGTGCAACTTCATTTCCCGCAGAGCCACACTACAGTACCTCTTCTGCAGATCTCTCTGTCTGCTCTCATTCAAACAAGTTGTCCCTCCTTTTTCTCTCCATTTCATTCTTTTCTTTTGTTCATTAAAAAAAAAAAAAAGATGTAGAAAAGCTCAAGCAATCTCTCCTCGTCTGATGATATGAGTCTAGCCAAACACCAGGCAAAAACCATCTATAATGGCGTGTCTTCGTGTGTCGTATTTGCTGTCTCCAAGAACCCAGTTTTTCTTGTGTATTGTGTGTTCCTGGTCAGCAGGGGGGCTGTTACATAGCAGCGGCAAAGCAATGTAAGCCAGGTTGGAGTGGGAGGTGTAAATGACATTGGTGGAGAGCTGAGCGGAAGCTCTCTGGGGTCTGAGATAGATGCAGGATGCAGTGGAGAACTCTGGGAAGGCTGAGCCAGGGTTTTACCCAGTAATTGGGTTGTTGGCACAGCAGGCAAGCTGGGCAAGAAAAGATTTGTAAACAATAATACATGCTGGTGAAGTTCTTTATCAAAGCAAATTAATTAATTTCATTGTATATCAGAGCAAAATATAAAGACTAAATTAAGTAAACCTTGCTAGGACCTCCCTTTCGCTTCAGAACTGCCTTAATTCTTCGTGGCATAGATTCAACAAGGTTCTGGAAACATTCCTCACAGATTTTGGTCCATTTGGTCCATGTTATTGACCATTGTTGAGGTTTTTACTCAAACAAGTAATGTATTACACATTCATCCTTACTTTTATTAAAAGTAATGCAGTATGTTATGTAATTACTCATTACATTACTCACATCACTCTATAACATGACCAGAAACAGACTGTCATATAATCATCAGTTAACTGTATAAACCTGAGGCTACAGTCCCACACTGACGAAACTTCCTATCCTAATAAAGATAGAGTTTTTTTTAAGTGTTGTATTGAAAAAATGTAATATGATTACAGTAATCCGTTACTTGGGAACACGTTACACCCAAAACTGATATTGATATGACAGCATCACACAACTGCTGGTGATTTGTCAGCTGCACATCCATGATGAGATCTCCCAAATGCTCTATTGGATTGAGATCTGGTGACTGTGGAGGCCATTTGAGTGTAGTAAACTGACTGTCATGTTCAAGAAACCAGTCTGAAATGATCTGAGTGACATGGCACGTTATCCTGCTGTAAGCAGCCATCAGAAGATGAGTATACAGTGGTCATAAAGGTCAACAACAATGCTCAGGAAGGCTGCGGGATTTAAGCAATGTTCAGCTAGTACTAATGAGCCCAAAGTGTACCAAGAAAACATCCCACACACCATTACAACTCCACCAGCCTAAACCATTGATACAAGACAGGATGGATTCATTCTTTCTTGTTGTTTATGCCAAATTCTGACCCTACCATCCAAACGTCACAGCAGAAATCAAAACTCATCAGTCCAGGCAGCTTCAGTTTCCTGGTCTTAATTGACAGAACTGGTGTGCCCTTCTGCTGCTGTTGTTGTCCATCTGCTTAAATTTTTGATGGGTTGTGCATTCAAAGATGCTTTTTTGCTTACTTTGGTCATTACTTTGGTAACAAGTGGTTATTACAATTAATTTTGCTTTCCTGTAAGCTCAAAGGTATCTGGCCACTCTCCTCCGACCTCTGGCATCAACAAGGCATTTGTACTCAGAGAACTGTCGCTCACTGCATATTTTCTCTTTTTTGGACCATTCACTGTAAACCCTTGAGATGGCAGCCTTGTTTTCCCCCACCTACTGTAGGGAACCAGAGGACATTCTCATAAACACAAACTCTTCTGAAAGTGAGATGTTCTCTGTATCTTAGAAAAAGAGTCAACACGTTCTCACCCTCCCCAGTACAAAAGATCCTTTATGAAGCAGAGCATCAAACCAAGAAAAGAAATCCAGAAGATGTGGAGTCATGGTCATGGTACAGCTAGAAGGTCTCCAATGCTGTCCTGCCAAGCAACTGCCATCAAGATACTGACACGCCCATGACTCTGCCTTACAACATCTCAGCATGCAGCTTACACAAGCGCAAGTAGTAACCAGCCTTATTTCCTGTTAACTCAATTTTCAGAAATTTAAACTACCTTCTCTGTTTAAACGCAACTGATAATTTACCACTGCATTTATCAGCCGCTTTCAAGGGGACTGCATATTCACTTTGCTTATATGCCCTATATTTTGTCCAATTCTGGTTTGACATTCACCCATCCAAAGTTTCTGAAATTCTGTTTTAAGCAGCATTATTAGGGACTGATTTCACAGCCTGTTCAAAAGCTGCTCATCTGAATCCAGCAGCAGCCTACATGCTTCATGTCTGTGTCTGTAAGTGATGTCTCCACACTCCAGTATCCTCTCTTAGCTTTGACAGTCCCCCCTCCCACCACCACCTCAGTCTCACTATATCTCCTCCATGGACACCTGACTGATATGGAGGCTAGGAGGCTGGAAGCTTTCTCCACTATCATCATCTCTGTCTGCCAGGCATGTGCCACACCACCGAGTCTGGTGGTGAGCCTGCCCTCTCACAGTCTTTCTCCGTCTCTGTAACGCTGTGTGTGCATTTAGAATAAGTAATGGTCTGCCTATAATTTGAGGTAATCTTCACAAATGATAGTTCTTGAGAATGTTAGGGAGACTTAAAGCTCAGCTCCAGAAAGGCATTTCAATTCATACTTTAGAGAAACATGACAAATCCAAAGTACTTAAGAAAAGAAAAAGAAAAAACACAGAGTTGCACATACACACACCCACACACACTCTTTTTTTGCAGCATTATAGCTCAGTGTAATGCAGTGTAATTTCAAAGGTCTTGGCATCACAGTTGCTCTGACCTTTCTTCAACTTATCTTCGACGTCTGAGCGCTACATTTATAACATACACTCCTTTGCAAACATCTGACGTCTTTGATCATATCACTGTCAACTGTGATTCCCTCTCTATTTAACCTATGTTCCCCGTTAATCACAGAGAGCCCAACAGTGGATCACTTGCTTAGGCTTGGATATCCCCTCGCCTAAATACTTTCCCTTACCAGAAACTGTTACTCTTTGAGATGCACTAATGTTTTCAATTAATTGGCATCATTAGGGAAGCGGTCGACCCACAGTGCAGGGAGACATGATGAATGGGCAGGCTAAAGACTGCATACAAGTTAGAGTCAGCCCTTGTTGTCTGGCAGGTGGATGTGTGTCACAACATTCAAGGTATCAGTAGCCCATGTTTAACAAAGCCGACAGTGTAATGTGTTTACCATTCAAAGAACAGGCTGCACATATTTCAAACTCTGAAATTTTCTGAAAGCTTGCGTGTGTGTGTGTGTGTGTGTGTGTGTGTGTGTGTGTGTGTGTGTGTGTGTGTGTGTGTGTG
>JASGAU010356527.1:0-11004 GCA_030220045.1 Australoheros facetus | reverse complement strand
TGTATGTATATGTATATGTATATATATATATATATAGGCTTAAAGTGATGTTGCTTTTGTATTGGGTTTGACTGCGGTAGAAAAAATGCCAACAAGAAGGTCGGGGAATTTTGCCTTTGGATTTCAGTCAAAACAGCCATGAAATCAATGTTTGTACACCTTTCATAGGCCCTTCCTTGGCGTATGGCTTAAAATCAAATAATTATTCAGTTCCCAAGCTAAAACAATGCAGCACAATTTCCTTCCCCACCACTCCCAGCCCAACCCTCCCCCTATTGCCTGATTTAGACTTCTGCGTCTGGTCTTTGAAGGGCCTACATACATAACCAGATAACCCTCTGAACCCTAAGCTGTAACCTACAACTTAATCTGTCTCACACCTCTCGAGAAATGTAACTGTACATGAGGTCGACACAGTGTAGGTTACAACGTAGGGTCCAGAGACCCATAGGCCCCGCAAAGACCCAACGCAAAAGTCTAAATCAGGTCCCTAGCATTTCCACACACTAGGTAGTGGCCTAGGTCTTCCCTGTGTCAGAGTCCCATTGCCATATAGCAAGTATGGACAACAGTTTCAAGGTACAGGCAAATGTATATGCACTCAGTCAGTGCTGAATATACTGTTTCTGTGCATGAATACCTGTCTGTGCTTTTGAATGGAAGTTAGGAAAGCATACTCAACTGATCTTTTTCTAACTTTAGAGCTTCTCGGTTTGAATCTGCTGACTCTACTGACTATTTTTTTCTTGTCTGTGTGTTTTTTGTTATATGTTTATTGAACAAACAAAACAAAATATGGTGCACGAGGATAGAACAACCCTCTTGTACAAGCAAGTCATAACAACAGCAATATCAAAAACTAAGACAGGACATATTTACATTTTTCAGGGGGTTTTTGTGTTGTCTTTTTAATAAGAGAAAAAAGATACAAACACACGCAAAGCAGACTAAATAAGAAAAAATAAACAAGTAAATGCAAAAGCTAATAAATAGTAATAGTAATAATAGTAATAGTAAGTGTAGGGTCTCAACAATCATGAGGCAGAAATTTTAAAGAGTTGAAGAATGTTTGAAACGACTGCAAATTGTCAAGAATCTTTCCAGAATTACTGTACCTCAAAGTGAATGCCGGATCTTTTCGAGCTCAAAAAAGACATTACATCCTGGAGGCATTGGACATTAAAGGGAACTTCTTGATTTCCACAGGAAATGTCGTCTTTCCGGTAGTGAAGCAAATGTTAAAACTACAAGCTGACTGATTGACAGCTGTTTGTATTGCCATATTTGGGAGTAGAAATATGGCAGAGTAAATAGAGTAATGTGGGGGGAGGGGTTTACATTTATAGCAAGTATTTCTGACATTGTATTACAATAACTCCGCCAGAAATTGTTGACCAGTGGACAAGAGCAAACCACAGCAATCAGTAATACTGGGAAAAAACTGTAACAGTTGAGCTTTAGAAAAGTGAATCCCAGTTTTAAAAAAATTGTTCAACTGTCCAAGAGTGGGTTTCTAGCATTTTTTACAACAAACTTTTAAACCAAATCTTAACATTTAGACATCTGGCAAAGTTGTTGTCAATAAATTTTCCTTATTGCTGAGTTGGTGAGGGATTCTTGATCACAAACTTGAATTAGATAGTGATCCATATTAGGCGATCCATATTAGGAGATCTCAACATTTCTTAAGTTATTTAACAGAAGTTCAAAAGACACAGACTCACCTCCATTACCACTATGTCCTTAGAGCTTTGTTTCTGGACTTTGGGGTGTTGGACTTTGACAGCTACTGTTCTTCCATCATGTAGCACTGCCTTGTGGACCTGTGCTAAGGAGGCTGCACCGTGAGGCTTCTCTTCAAAGGAGACAAATAATTCTGATAACTGCAGGAGAGACACAGGAATGGTGACAGAGGGTAAATTAGTGATAGAGAATAATAAAGAGAAGAGAAAGGGGTGTGGAGAAGGGAGCAATCAGATGATATCTACTACCAAACATCAATATGATAAAAAGTATTGCTATAAAAATCTCCCTCTCACCCCCTGGGCATTATTATGTATGTGTTCCTCAAGCTTGGGTCCTCTACCAGAGGCCTGGGAGTTTGGGGGTTCAGTGCAGTATGTTAGCTGCACTCTTCTGGACAGATATCCCTGATGCTGTGCCTAGAATCTGCTAGAGCTGCTCTTCCAGCTTCAGGTTTACAATTGTTGTAAACCTTCAGGTTGTTAATCGGTTTCAGGCACTTTGGTGTTAATGAAATTAACAACAGGTGTACTAGAGGTGCAACAATGAGACAACCCCCAAAAAAGGAATGGTTTTACAAGTGGAGGCCACTGACATCTTTTCCCTCCTCCTCTTTTCTGACTGTTTTTCCACTAGTTTTGCATTTGGCTAGGGTCAGTGTCATTACTGGTAGCATGAGGTGATTAAAAGGCCTACAAAAGTTGCACAGGTAGTCCAACTACTCCAGAATGCTATGTCTCCCAGCACAGAATGCTATGTCTCCCAGCACAGTCTCAAGAGCATGAAGGAGACTCCAGGAGGCAGACAGTTCCTCTACAAGAGCAAGACATGGCCGTAGAAGGTCCTTAATCCACCAGCAAGACCAGTATCTCAGACTCAGATTCAGCTTTATTGTCATTCAGACTATGAGACATTGTGTGAACAAAATGTAGATAATCAGGTCTCAGTGAAAGTCAAACATAGGATTAGAGTCATAAATAAAAATAAATAGAATTGAAATAAGTACAGAAAAATAACTACTAAATAAGTAGCTAAACCAGGATAAGTAAAAATAGAATATGAACACACTAAGCTAAAACTAAAAACAGGTAAAGTAGCATTCTTCTATATCAGCAACAACTTGAAGTGGTTTAAGGTGTAGTGGTGATGCTGTTTGATATGTGTGATGTGGGGTGTCTAGTCAGTCTATGGGGTTCAGCAGTCTATGGAGGTGGAATGGTTCAGCAGTCTGCCTGCATCCGGGTAGAACCTGTTTTTCAGCCTCGATGTTTTTGCCCGAATGCAGAGCAGCCTCCTTCCAGACAGGAGAGAAATGAAAAGTCTGTGTGTGGAGTGGGTGTGGTCACGGAGAATGCAGATAGCTCTTTCCCTGCATCTGGTGGTGCAGATGTCCTTGATCAGTGGTAAACTGTATCCGATGGTTCTCTGTGCAGACTTAACCACTCTCTGCAGTGCCTCCTTCTCCACCACCGTGCACCCAGTGTACCACACAGTGAGGCAGGTGGTGATGACACTCTCCACCACACAGTTGTACAAGGACCTGAGGATGTCTGTCTTTAGCTCCGCCCGCTTTAACTTCCTCAGGAAGTACAACTGTTGGTGGGCATTCTTTATTACAGCTGTGGTGTTGGTGCGCCAGGAGAGTACACAGAGGTACTTGATGGAAGGGACCATTTCCACCACTATTCCCTCAATGTAGAGAGGAGGGGGTGCGGCGCCAGTCCTATGAAAATTCACCAACATCTCTTTGGTCTTCTAGATGTTTAGGATAAGGTTGTTGTCTTTGCACCAGCGTGTCAGGTCTTCTACTTCCCGGCTGTACATTGACTCGTCCCTGTGGCTGATGAGACCAGCCACCACTGTGTCATCTGCAAACTTCACCACAAGGCTGTTTTCGTAGTAAGCTCTGCAGTCACGGGTCATTAGTGTGTACAGCAGTGGGCTGAGCACACAGCCCTGCGGGGAGCCGGTGCACAGGATGATGGTGGAGGATGTGCTGTATCTGCTCCTTTGTGCAAGGAGGAACAGGGTAAGCACTGCCAGACCCCTACAAAATGACTTCCAGCAGGCCACTGGTGTGAATGTATCTGACCAAACAATTCAAAACAGGCTTCATCGTGGTGGCCTGAGGGCCCTACATCCTCTAGTCGGTTCTGTGCTCACTGCTCCGCACCATGGAGCCCGATCGTCATTTGTGACAGAATACCAGAATTGACACGTCCATCAGTAGTGCACTGTGCTTTTCACAGATGAGAGCAGGTTCACCCTGAGCACATGTGACAGATGTGAGAGGGTCTGGAGAAGCTGATAAGAATGTTATGCTGTCTGTAACATCGCTCAGTATGAACAGTTTTGTAGTGGGTTAGTATTATTAGGTATCAGGATGAAATCCTGGGACCCATTGTCAGACCCTACGCTGGTGCAGTGGGTCCTGGGATCCTCCTGGTGCACAACAAACCCAGGCCTCATGTGGCAAGAATATGCAGGCAGTTCCTGGAGGATGAAGGAATTGATACCACTGACTGGCCCCCATACTTGCCTGACCTAAATCCAATACAACACCTCTGAGACATTATATTTCGGTCCTTCTGATGCCACCAGGTTGCACCTCAGAGTGTCCAAGAGCGCAGTGATGCCCTGGTCCAGATCTGGGAGGAGATCCCCCAGAGCACCATTCATCATCTCATCAGGAGCACACCCCAACATTGTCAGGCATGCATACAAGCATGTGAGGACTATACTAACTACTGAGTACCATTCTGAGTTGCTGCAATAAAATTTTGGCAAAATGGCCAAGCCTGCCGCATAAATTTTTCACTTTGATTTTCGAGGTGTCTTTGAATTCAGCCCTCTATAGATTGACCATTTTTATTTCCATCAAACGATGTGTCCATATCAGTATAAATATACTCTACCCTAAGCATAAATAGTCCATATCAGTATAAGTATCCAGCATGATTTTTTCCCCCTTGAGATCTGATGTATTTTCAATGTTCCTTTTGTTTGTTTGTTTTGAGCAGTGTATTTCTAACACATGTCACCCATTTTGTTTTACATACTCCAATAACTAAATGAGTAAGTGGCCCAATAACAATAAAATCTGGTGAGGAGTTTCCATAGCAAAAAAAGGAAAGGAAATTATATCTGAGTTTGGAATTGGCACTGCTCAACCCATGAAACTATTGAGACGAAAGAACCCAAAACACAAGACGGAACAGTGGGGGGCAGTAAAATGCTTAATTACAATGGCTATGCACTGTTTTTAAAATAAGCATTTTAAAACATCTGTGATGACAGTGTACACTAAGAGGCATATTAATTATGTAAAGACAGTAGTCCAGTAACTTTTGATACGCTCTGCCCACCCACATATCAAAGAACTGAGCATTTAGCATCCACTGTGCTCTTTGAGCAGAGGTAGTCCCTCATTAGCTTTAATTCGTCTCTGTGGACTCTCAGCATTCACACATTAATTAGTGTGTGGGTTTGAATGTTAAAGTGGACCTGGCGTTATTAGAACAGACTTATATGCTTTAGATCTGCCAAATTGCCCTAAGGCTGCCCTGCCTCGTAGATACAAATCTATTACGTGAACAAGGCAAAGGGCAGAGTGCACATGAAAAAAACACAACTGCTCTAACACACTGCTTTATCTTGAAGTTCGTGGGGCACTGTTTATGCTAAAATTTTTGTGTTTGTCCATCTCAAAAAAATTATTGAATTTTATAAACATGTCTGAAACAATTCCATCCGATAAAAATTAATACAGTCATGCAAATAGGGATAAGGATTATTAAATCTTTATTCAATCCAATCAGCCTCGCTGAGAATAAAAAGTGTTTTATTAGAGAATCAACAGCCGTAGAGTCATTAAAAACAGTTGGAAGATCCATAAAAAGCACTAGGTAATAAAAGTCTAAGATATCAAAGGAGAATGAAGGACTCTAGTTTGAGGACAGTTCCTTACAGTCTAGCTTTAATTATTAAAGTCTGGAAGTAAGGAAGTTCCTGCAGCATAGTGGGCTATGATACACAGGTTTAAATCATAAGTGATGATGGGAAGTACAAGTAGTCATATAATTTGGGGAGATAGTGAACTTTTTTTGAGAAAAAAAAAATTAGATTGTTTATGATGTGTGACAGTTAAAATGCATATGATTTTAATCATCTGATTGGGAGAACAAATTTCAAAAGCCAAATATCTAGCACAGAGGGGTACTCTAACTTGTGTCAAACTATTTGCCAGTGTGTTTGTAACACTTAGAAAGAGTAATATTGATGCCATTTGAGGTTTTAATTAAAGGTTTATTCAGTTGGACCCTGAGCTGAGAGTGGACCCTAGAGTATATAAAGTACTGACTGGGAGTAATTATCGTATTTTTATACTAAGTAAATACAATAGCCCAAGCTCAGACTGCAAGCCTGTTTGACACAGACCCCTGTGGCAAACAGGCTTGCATTCTTTAGTCAAAAGATTTTTTTAAATAAATGTAATCATCAGATCGGGCAGGTTCAGGGTGGTATGGCCGTAAGCCCAGGCCTTTCCCTCTCTCTCTGTGTGGAGTTTGCATGTTCTCCCCGTGCTTGCGTGGGTTTCCTCCAGGTACTCCGGTTTCCTCCCACATTCCAAAGACATGCACTTACTGGGGTTAGGTTAGTTGGCTACACTAAATTGCCCATAGGTGTGAATGAGAGCATGAATGTGAGTGTGAAAGGTTGTTTGTCTTTCTGTGTTGGCCCTGCGACAGGATGGCGACCTGTTTGCATTTGGCTGAAGCGAATGGATGGATGGAAATAACTTGTCCTTGCATGTTAGAGAGGCCCCTTCACTGTCCACTTTCAAAGTTCATCTTAAAACCCCTTTTTTTTCCTTGGCTTTTGACCCCACCGAGACCTAGTTTGAAATTGTATGTTTTTTAAACTCGAAGGAGTTCCCTTTATTTTTATGTATGTTTTAATGTACAGCACTTTTGTCATCTGTAGTTGTTTCAAAGTGCTTTTATAAATAAAGATGGTATGGTATGGTATGGTATGGTATGGTATGGTATGGTATGGTATTCAACCTCATCTACCACAGTATAGTATTTAGCAGGCTTCCACTGGACAGCTTCATATTCATATTTCAAATGTTAACACTGGGCAAATTCCCCTGTTGGTTTTACCTAGTGAAACATGAAAAGAAGCTAATTTGAACACAATGTTGGCCCATCAGGTACAGGCTGAACATAAGCCATGTAGGAGATGCCATAGAATGATCAATTATACATGCAGTACAAGATTCTGTGTGGGAACAACTGAGTTATTCATTATGCAAATATGCTAAATGAAAGGAAATTATCTGCGCCCACCAATGTCTACCCACTAGGCCAATGAGCATCCAGTGGGATCTATCATGCAAAAAGTGCCTTCATAGGTTAACATGGGTTAACATGTAATTTCTCAGTTGAGCCTATCACTTTAAAGAGCAGAGAAAAATCTGAGGAATCCCAGTGACATTTAAACATTAATAATTCTTAAAATTCAGATTATTCTAAAAAAACAGGTTAAAAAAGAGGCTTGATACTAACAGTCCAATGTCTATTATTTGTTTCTAGTGTTGGCAGATCTGGTTTTGTCACCAGTGTCTGATTTGTAGCCTCTGGTTCATAGACTCTCCTACATAATCACTACTTATGTTAATCTCAGCTGTGGAGTTAATAAACATGGTAATGTGTGCATGTGGGACCTGCTCCCTCAGGGCAGACCCACAGTGACATACGTTCCCTGAAATGAGTTGTGGCACAAGTAAAATGGCCCCTGAGGCCTCACAGTTGGATGGCAACACAGTGATGTCTGTGTCTGTAGTAAGGTGGCCATTTTTCCTGATGGCAGCTGGCCACATTCCCAGCTGGAAGAGAAACAGATTACTTAACCATAGAAATGAAATGAAAGGTATAGCTCTATAAGCTCTAACATCCGAAACATCCTTATCCCACTGTCTTAATGCAATCCACCCAGCAAAAATTTGTGAAGCAGTAAAACATGATGGCAGTAAGACATGTAACAGTTTAAGATTGATGAATGAAGCAACAGTGTTCCTAATTTGGTTTTACTTTTTAACCATTAATGTGTAAACCAGCAGCTACCGGCAACTTTAAGGTGAAATGTCTTCTTGCATGTTACTCAATGCAGCACTTCACAATGTGAATCAATAAACACTTTAAATATCAATTTGGCAACTTAGACCATTCAGCATTATGTCCCTGGCTCTTGGACCCAGGGTTTTGTGCTTTTGTGGGGTCACGATTTCTTTTTGGTGTTGCAACGGAATTTATGTTCGAGCTCCACAGACTACTGTTAATGGTGCTATTTTGTATTCCCTTGGGCTTATGAGTTTTGTCTTAGCTGTGCCTTTAGTTCTTTACTTGCTTTAAATTGTAAATATATTTTTTAGTTCCCTCTTGTGATTCCATTCTGTTCCATCCGTTTCTGTGTTTGTCTTTTTGTCTTCCTGTGTCAAGTTTGTTTGTCATAGTCACTGTCTCTGGGTTAGTTGTTTCCTGATGTATTTTGGCAGCTGTTGTTTTCTGTGTTTTGTGTTTAGTTTAACTTCCCCCTCCAACTAATGAGGTTAATTGTCTTCAGCTGCGTTCCCTGTATCCTCTCCCCTCATTATCTTGTGAGTTTATATTGTCTTAGTCTACCTTTGCCCTTTGTTCCAGCCTCACTCATGGTTGTGTGACTCCCTGGTTCTTGTTTCCTGGTTGTGCTCCTGCCCTGCAACTGTGTTATACTTTGTATTTTGTTAAGAAACAGCATTAAAGCTCAGTTTTTAGTTTATTCCTGTCTCACAAGTTCTACATCTGAGTCCACATCCTGCCTGCCACACAGCCATTTTATGACAGCAGGACCTGACCAACCATGAACCTGCAGATTCACGTTCAGTTCCTGAGGAGTTTGAGGAAGTTGTAGCCATGCTAAAGAAATATTCCTAGTATGTGATCAATGCTAATGACCAATATAAGAGATGTATGCAGTTAATCCAATTTTGAGGACTTTATTTCTTCCAAGGCTCTTGTCATTTTCTTGTTTTGGCTTGCTGGCACAGACGGTTAACCAGCAAAAACTCAAATTCCAGTACAATATTGATCCAATCATCTGTGGGTGTGGCCAGGGCACACTATAATGTCCATATGTCCAATGTGCCAGTGTATTTAAATCCAGTGGAAGTGTGAAGCCCTACCACACAATGACCAGGTAATGTTTCATATATTAATCTCTCTAAGTCATGTGAGGCTATGTGTCAGGCAATTCTGTGTGATCAATTATGGCATAGTTACCTTTAAAAAGTAATCTGATTACTGATTACTCCTTTAAAAAGTAACTTAGTTACTTTACTGATTACTTAATTATAGAAATAACTAAGTTACTTTATTAGTTACAGTCAACAGCTGCCGTGTTGTGCCAAAAACTGATCGTCTGCCATAAAGTGATTCCAATGTTTCTAAGTGCTTTTATGTGTAATGTCTTTGCTTATTGGTAAATAGAGTGCAGTCATCATTATTTATGAAGGGCTTATATATAAAATGATAAAATGTTTCGCAAGAATCTTTAGGAGTCTGTATTATTGTACCTACATTATAATCAATCCAGTGCTTTTTGGCCACTTAAAGTATCTTTATAGAACTGTGATGTTATATTTGTTGCAATTTCTGCAGCCTTCCTAACCAGATTTCTGTTTTAAAAGACATTTTTAATGTGAATGACAGTTTTTACCTTGATTTTTTTTTAAATGAATAGATAAAAGTCACTTTGCCAAAAACTGATTGCAGCTTCTACCTTGTGATAGAAATGCTGTTTCTTGCTCAAAAATGACTTCATAATAATACATGAGCGATATGTTTGTCATATGTTTCACAGATTATAAGATTACAAGTCATTTACAGTCATTTAAATACAGGCAATCATTTTTTGGCAAATACCGAAATTGCTTTTTGGTAGACAATCACTTTTTGGCACAACACCGGCAGCTCCTCCCTCCATTGTTCACGTTTGTGCCGCTGTGTGGTATTATTGTCCTCGTGCTGAAAACGTGACTTTGCATCGGCCAGACGTCACTCCCCGAGACACAAGAAGAAAAATAGTAACGCACAGTGACTTGGATAAGTAATTTTAATTTGTTTACTGGACTGCAAATAGTAATGAATTAGATTAGTCATTACCGAAAAAAGTAGTCAGATTAGAGTAATGCGTTACTGCTCCTGATCACGTCTGCAGACTGAACAGTTTATTTTACCTCTGCAGTGTCACTCTCAGTGGGCTAGTTCTTATATAGCGCTTTTCTACTCTGTCTGAGCACTCAAAGCACCCATTCACACCCATTCATACAAGCACTTCCATGATTAACTAAGCTAAGTGCTTACTGGTTCAGTATCTTGCCCAAGGATACTTTGGCATGCAGCCCAGAGCAGCCAGGAATCGAACCGCCGACCTTCCGATCAGTAGGTGACCTGCTCTACCTTCTGAGCTACAGCCACCCCAAAGTGCTGCTATTGTCCATAAACACTTGCACTGGATTCTAAGGTAGACTCCCCTGGTTCTGCACCATGCTCAGGCTAGTGTGCTGTTTCTGGAGTTACTGGAGGCACAGCATTCTGATTGCTAGACTGGTGTTGAAGACATCTAAACCTCTGGGCCAATACTGTTCATCCCCATCTGAATTCATTGGGTCCTCTGATATTTCATTTGTTTTGGCATACTGTCTTTTCTTTAGCTTAACATAGGATTTACTTCCCCCATACTCCATGCTGGCTCTTCAAAACGCAAAGCATTACATGGCATCAACATGTTGTGATGTAGGATTCATATCCTCCCTGTGCCATATTCAGGCTTTACCTCATACTGTACACTGGGCTGCTTTCTCCCTTTTATATGACCACAATATGTATTTGAACTTTCCAGTATGAGCACAATTTGCCAGGCCCTCCATACTCTGACATATTCCTCACAAGGACCCCATCACCTGGTGAAAGCACCATACTAATTACAATATGCTTTTCCTCTAGCTATAAACTTTTGCATGCTTTTGGATGCAATATCCTATGCGTCATTTGTTGACATTTTTACCAATTGGCAAATGGTGTTTTCCACAAAAGAGCAAGTAAACTCTAGAGTACCTAGGTCAGGGGTCGGCAACCCGTAATCCGGAAAGAGCCATTTAAACCCAGTTTACACGGAAAACCCGCAAATACTAGCGGAAGCCGGTAGCCGCTTCCGGTAGCG
>JASGAU010356526.1:21196-31590 GCA_030220045.1 Australoheros facetus | reverse complement strand
ATATATATATATATATATATATATATATATATATATAGGATGACTCCATAAAAAAGGTCATTTTGGATGCAAAAAAGCCACACGAGGGATAACAACAGAAAATGTCTATTCTGAGTATCCTATTGCGTTGTAATTATCTTGCATGCATTGTACATGATATGTAATACAAAAGGGATCACCTCATTTGAGGACATGATAAAATCAATAAAGGAGACATCAACAGCACATTAAAAATGTGTACACCTCTGTGGTGATTTTAGTCATTATTCTTCATCCTGAAATCTCCACTCAAGACTGAATAAGGCATGCTTAAGACAGCCATTATGTTCTTTTTGTTGCCAGTGTTATGCTGATATTGTTTCTCATAAAATGAGACAAGATATGCTTTTTTCAAAACTGCCTGGAGCTCTATCCACTTCTGATACCTTCTTGTAGTCAAAAAAATGCAGTTTAACCATCTCATCTGTGGAGAGAAAATCAAGAGAAGGCGTGACTACGGATAATCCTCACAGTGAGTTCTATATTTAGCCCCAATCCTCTACAACAGTGTCTTACTTGAGTAAATTGCTTATTTCGTATTCCTCTGGCGAATGTTTTTGTCCTTGTGGTTGTTTGTTGAATTTGTTTTCCTAGAAAAGGAGCACTTAAAATTTAGTAACCTAAACATAATGGGCATTCAGATCACAGCATCCCCATATCAATTATATTTGTAGCAATATAAATACATGTTTGCTTACATTTGTCCAACTGGTTCATCATCTTTGAGGAGTTGAGGAGAAAAGAAGACAAAAATGGCAAACACAAGTTAAATGAGAGATAAAAACAAATGTGAAAACCTGTGTTGCAGTTTTCTTCACATCTCTACAGTAAAAATGTAACTTTCGAAAATCTTAAATTTGTTAAAGTTTAGAAAATTATCTAAACAATTAACAAATATTTTGCAGCAGTGCAGCTAAAAGCATTTGTGGCAGAGTCATGCACAGGTAGGACACTCAAACACCAATAATGGAGTCAGCTGCTTTACAGCTTGCATGTCATGTGCATGTACAGTATATGCAGTATATGTACAGTGTGAAATAGACAGCTTCTGTGTTTGTGGACATTAATGATGGCTTGGTTTAAATAAATGATTGAGAAAAGAAGAGCTGTTTACTTTGCCTTTGGAAAATGGTCAACATTGGCATATTTGGAGTAGCAGGACTGAAATGTAAATTTAAACCAAGGAATTGCCCCTTAAAGAGCATCTTTAACACCCAGCACTGTAAACTTAACCTCACACGCCATCTGAATCTCATGGGGTTCCTGTTCATTTCAGGCTGAGCATATGTGTAGGAGGGTTGCAGATGGCTCACTTAAAGCCATCTTTTAATTACACTCGGTGATTTCATAGTGATTTTGAAGGGGTTTGGTACATGAGTGTGATAGTGTAGCTGATTTGGCATAAAAAGCATGCATCTCCTTAAAGCTGTCTCTGAGCATCTAGAGAATCTATCCAATCTAAGCAGTAACACATAAACCTAATGGCAATATATATTTTTTGAAAAATAATTTTCTTAGAGGGTCAATTATAGAAAACTGTCATTGTAAGGCAGTGCAATAAAAACATAACAGTAAATCACAATGTAACAAAAAGAAATACCAGAAGGATAGAAACTGGTAATAATAATTTAAAAAAAAATAGTTTGGGTTGAGTGAAAAGTTAGTTCCAGAGCTTCAGGGTTGGTGCTTTGCATACAGATGAAATGTGCTAACAGGTAAGTAGCAAGTCACAGTGAGATATTTTCCATGCAGTTATAAGTCTGAGATTAGCAGCATTAGCAGCATTCCATGGCATTAAAATGGAGCAAATTATGGCAGTTCTAATGTTAGACAGCGTGGTTCTGTGAGTTCTTAAAGGAGGAACAGCTGTCAGCATATAACACCGTTTTCACACCTCATATGTATACACAACAAAAGCTATGTTTATTATTACTGCTTTGTGAGCACAATAACAAATGACAGATTTTTACTGTGTGAGATTAGTACTCGAACGTGGATAATCACGGTAGGCACATGAAGTCTGATTTCATCAGTTGATGTGTCATATTTAAACTTAAGAAAACAGATGTCGGTACAAATTTTATGGCATTTGTTTCATGACATAAAGTGGGCTGTTATTTAGCAAATAATCACACAGCAAAACCTGTAATTTTAGCAACTGGTTTCGAAACACAGGATAGAAATGTCAGCCTGCATGAGAGCCTTTGCCTGTGTAGTGTAAAAGTGTTCAAACACAGCTAAGCCATCAAGAGACCAGAATTCATAATGCACACAGACAGGGGCCAAAACCTCTGGGAATACGGGATGCTAAAAGGAGATTTTAGAAAGGCTGTGCATCGTGAGCTGGGAGTCCTCATTCCTGACTTGAATGGCATCAACATGGCAAATATAATCTACCTTAATCGCTTTTTTTTTTTCCAGTAGATGAAACCAAATGAGAGGCTGTGCACAGAGCTTACTTTAGACTTGTGGCTTAGTTATGTGTGACTGTGTGCTTGCATTTTAAGCACAAATAGCATTTTTTTCTATTTTGTAATTAATAAACACAATGTAACAAATTACAAAATGCTAGTTTGTTAAATTAATAAAGTCATAATAATAGCTAATCATTGAAAACATCAGGTAATATTATGTGTACAGCTCACACAGAAAATGGTTCTTAAATGACCTGTGAAGCATCAACAAATGGACCCCATCTGAGGATTAACACGACACCTCTTGTGCAATTTTTGTGGTTAAAGTTTGCAGAATCAAGACTCTGCAGCCTAATCAAGTTTGCTCATCTTCTAAATATTACGTGCACGTTTTATTTATTTTTTTTGCAAACCTCGTTTTGTTCAGACAATGTCGATAAATTGCGGGACAAACCGTGAATCAGTATTTGTTAAGTCTGAGCGTAACGTAGAGCTGGAGCACCTCGCTGGAGTAATTTTTTTTTTTGTTGGTGTTCATGTTGTATTTGAGAATGAAAAGAGGACAAAGCTACACGTGTAGAGGTCAGACTTGGCAAATTATCAATCAGTTCTGTTTGAAACTTCTGTTATTTAAAGAGATCTTATTTATGAGGAAACTGTTGAAAAAACCAAATGTAAAATAAATAAGTAGATATAAAATATATTTTTTAGTTTTTCAGTTCTATCCTTACTTGAGCTTCTTGTCCATATTAAATATGGTTTTGATTATATTAATAATTTTCTGTAGCTTTTTTTCCCCTCACACTGTAACCTTTTCGTCCACAGTGGCAAAGCAAGGAGCTGCTAAGGAACTGGAGGAACTTTTGAAAATGTACAAGTTAATAATAATGAATACTTAAGTCGTGCATATTTGCTGGCTTTTTTTTTAGATATCTTACTTACATAACTGAACTGGTTTACAAAATTTTATCACTATATTTACTTAATTTATTCAATTATTGAACTTGGACTGCTTCATAGCTGCATTTCTATTGTATGATTATTTAATAGACACACAATGTTTTTTCCATACATAATATATAATTCAAACTTAGTCATATATAATTTATTTGCTTCTAATTACATTATATGATTACAATCATTCTGATTGTGACTCTGGTGACATACAAAACTGATTCCAATATCAATTAAAATACTTGATTATTGCCTGTGAAATTGATCGGCCTAATGGAAATGGAAATGAATAAGACATGTTTCTTATTCTACCATGACTTGTATAAATTCCACTTCAGTGACTGTAGCAATATCTCATCAAACATGATATTTCTGGATGGACTGTAGATTTGTAAAAACATTCAGTGACAGAAAAAAATATTTCATGCAGGATCGCTCACTTACCACCCATTTAGATTATGTTGCCATTTGGAAAGAAGGGGGAATAGGACAAGAATTAACCAGTTAAGATATATAGTGGGACTAATACGAACTCTCTTATTCTGCCTTCACAAACAAATGTTTGGTTACCACTGCCGTTAGTATAGTACACCAACAGCCAACTGTTTGAACGGTGAGCTATGCCCCCTGTTGTTTACATGCACATTTATGCCATAATTTTCCTGTGCCCAATTTAATATAGTCCTTATCTGTTCTCCTTTTGTTACACCACTCAGGAGCAAGGAGGCAAATCAGCTGGCCACTACAGATCTCCTCTGACAGCAGATGCAACTTCATGGTTGGAAGTTTACTTGTTCTAGTAGCTTAAAGGTGGCTGC
Organism: Australoheros facetus; assembly: GCA_030220045.1. Taxonomy (NCBI): domain Eukaryota; kingdom Metazoa; phylum Chordata; class Actinopteri; order Cichliformes; family Cichlidae; genus Australoheros; species Australoheros facetus. Next base: position 27,365 of record JASGAU010356526.1, on the reverse strand, counting down.
AGTCCTTTGTTGATGACAAATGACCCTACTGCAACGGTCCTTTTGGAAAAGGGAATTATTTGAAATTTCTTAAAATATATGAGAAAATTTTTACTGATCTTTGAAAACATTCTATTAGTTTTAAGTCAAAAACACAAATCTCTCACAGGATTCAAAATGTTGAGCTGCATTGTGAATATAAAGTAGTATCCATATTTGTAGTTATTTAAAGAGGAAACATTTTCTTACCGTCAATAATGTCGTCTGGCCTCTTGCGTTTCTCATACACAACAATGATGACGACTAGGATTATAATTTCTGCCAGCACACCCAGGAAAGGCCAAAGCGGTGCAAGATGGCTGCGCACTCGAAGTATTGTAGTCTCGGCAGTGTTTCCAATAGCATTAGTGGCGTTGCACTCGTATATTCCGGGATCTGTGTTGATATCCAGGTTTAGTATGTTGAGCTCTGTGTAACTGTCCCTGTTAGTGATGAAGATTCGCCCAGTCGAGTTGTCGAGCTCCTGCATTGGAACATAATGACTATTTAAGTTAAACTCAAAACATGTTTGAATGTTTACCTGTCGTGTATATCTGTTGTATGTTTATAAATTTACATTTATATAAATATAGTATTTCTTATCTTATTTTCTTATACTTGTCAGTCTGTTTCTCTCTGTGTCAGTAAACAATACACAATATGTACATATACCATTGGGGATGTTCCATCCATCTTATGCCATGTCCAGGTGGGATGTGGGTAACCAACAGACCGGCAGTAAAGTGTCGCATTTTCCCCCTCATTTTTGTTTTCACTTCGCTTGTGGCTAATGATATCAGGTTTTGCTGAAAAAGTAAAAAAAAAAATATATATTGATCGTTAGCTGAGGTGGTAGAAATTAGACAGTCAAAGCAACATTTAAACTTCTACCAGAGGCATGAATAAAGACTACATGGATGCCTTTTTTGGGCTGTTTTTTGACATAGTATAGACATATATTTGAAAAAAAAAAAATCTTACATCACTTCAGATTTTACATTTTAAAATTGCATTTTTCTTCTTGTATCCTTGCTATTCATCTGGTTTGCTAAGGTAACTGGTTATCTCTACTTTATTTGCCAGTTTGCTTTTCTGATTAGTCTTCATTTTTTATTCAAAGAACAAATTTGACACAGGCATGCAATCAAAACCTTATGGGAGCAGATTTTTTGTGCTTAAAAATTTTGTTAAGACATTGGTAAAAATATTTCTTTCTACTCCAAATAGCATTTTTGGTAGTACATACATACATACCCCTTTTAGCCTAAACATGGAGACCAAATAATCATCTGTGACTTTCTTAGCTCAGCAGATAGAGCAATAAAATAAACCCAATGTGCAAAACAGTATTTCATTTAGCAGAAAAGAGGCTTGCCAAGGAGCAGGTTAGAGCTACAGCTTGCATTAAGAAGTGTCGTTTTTGATGTTTAGTTATTTTGTAAGCATGCACTCTACACCCCAACCCAAGACCCGCAACAAAGAATATCACATTGGAAAAGATAAGCAGAAGGATACAATTCAAAGAGGGTTATCAGTATGATATGAGTGCCTCCAGATGTTTCAATTCAAAATAATTCTGCAGTGAACTCCACAAAAGAGATTGTGAGCAAAAATAAAATAAATGAATGGAAAAATACATAAATAAGTGTGCAAATTGGCTCTAATTAATGAATTAACTGATAATGAAAATTAAACAGGGGTTATGAGCTTAATAAATTCAGGCATATGCCATAAAGCACCGCAACACATGCCAAGTCATATTGATAGATAAAAGGAACAGTCTTTCTGAAAGATGAGACACGAACTCTCCTTTTAACTCTTCACAGCATCAAGAAGATGGCTGTTCCTGTTTTTTTTCCACTAATCCTCAAAAAATTACAATAATTCCTTCCATGCAATTAAGCAGGATAAGAGAGGCCTGGAGTGAGCATTTTTCAGCTGCGCCTGGATGGAGCAGGAGGGGTCTGAGCTCTTCTGTGACATCATCCCACTCTAATTATGGCACACACGTGCTCCCTGAGCAGGGGAGTGGCCATGCTCATTTGTGCCTTATCCTGACTGTATTATGTCAGTGACTGACAGCACAGAGACAGCCCTCAGAGTGGTGCTAAAGCAGGCAGAAACCTCCATTTCACTCTCCTGACTGTGATTATTAATCTCTGTGTGCTAGACAGAAGTAATGTAACACATGGATGTGAGAGGTGTGTGTCAGAAAGAGCAAGGTCATAGGAAAAATTTTACAGTTGGTCATGACAGTAGATGTTAAATAGGTTTTAAATCTTTAGTAGCCTTTCTCATTATAATTTTGGTACGTACCTGCAGCACACATTGTGATTTTGATTTGTGCATTCTCAATTTCCCATAAGGAAAATGATCAGTATTCAAATTAAGACATTTGCATAGGGGGAATGTGCTTAGCATTTACTGAAATTTGTGAAATATGAGGTACCAAATATGTATCTGTGGTAAGCTTAGTGTCACAGACAATAAACTCTACTCCTGCCACAGAGATGGCTGGGACCGGATTCAGAGCCTTAATCCTACAACATCACAGAACCCTCCATCTGTTGCCTCTGAGCTGAGTCCTGCAAGGATGAGTGTGCCAAGGACACTGTAGGCGAGGGATCTCAGTGAACTGCTGCCAGTAGTGCAGTGCAAAGCTGGCTTGCTTAACAGTGGGCTCGCTACCTGGGTCACAAAAGATCTCAAACACCTCTAGAAAATCACAAAAGCATTTAATAACTGAAGAAAATTCTTTATTTAGATCCAGCAATAGTACCCACACTGGACACCAAAATCCTCGGTTATTAAAATATGTTTTACATATAGAATGTCTGAAAATGTAATAGATAAAATAATTCATCACATGATGAATTATTTTAATCAGTCTACTGATTTTTTTTCTTTCCAGGACAGATAGCGAGCTTCAAAAGTCAGAGACCTGCGTTACAGTGATGGCTAGGACACTTCAGTTTGAATAGCGATGTGTCCCGTCATCTCACGATCCAGTGAAAGCAGAACGCACACGGTCATCATCCATGTTATGCAATCAGGCAGTGCTTTAAGACAGCCACAGAGTAAGAGGCAGGGCATGCTCAGTATGCACTATAGCCATGCCACAGCAAATTGGCTTAAGCACCACACACAGGCAAGCTTCTCTTGAAGAGGGTTTCACTTGCCCTTTCTCAATTCCTTATTCAAGTTGATGGCTTCACTGTCAGCTTGAATGAAACCAACACAGTTGTTCTCTGGTTAGCTTTCCTGCTGTTACATCAAATGGCCTATATGATTTTCTCTATTATTAATTCTACCTAAAAAAAAAACTAAAAAAAAACCATCATATCAATCCAGCTTTTATAGCAAACTGTTCAAAAGGATACCTCCAAGTGGGCTTTGTGATTTGCATGTTTTGGAGAGCATGTGCAGTGCCTGTCCATTTTGCTAGTGTTGTCTCAGTGAAAGCCAAGACTGACAGCAGCCTCAGGAATGCTCGCCGTCATCACGACTGCACTAGATGAATTCAAACATCTTTGTCAACAAGGCTTCTCTTTACAGAGTTTTAGGTGGTTAATAATTTTAGGACACCTTTACCTCTCCATCTCTCAGAAAACCGCAGATGACATTACTGTGTCATCATGTAGTGAGCTAAAATGTCAGTGCTTTCTCAAAATTTGAATACACCAGGGAGGAGGTGAGCTAAAATTATTCAGTCATATCATGTTTGTTGATGTCGAGCAATTTTATTGCTGTCTTGTAATTATTTTTCCTGTTGGTTTGTTTTACGACACATAGGAGTCTTACCTTTTACTTCAATTGTAGCGTTTGCATTTGGTGCCGTGTCAAATGTGTAAACGCACATGTATTCCCCGGAATCATTCGCACGTGGCTTGTTGATTCTACAACAAAATAAAGAAACAGACAGCAAAACAAATTAATCTATACATTTAATTTACCAACCACTTACACTTTAAGCAGTCAAGGACTGTAAGGTAATTTCAAGTCAGGTTCAATAATTAGTTTACTGGACTGCAACAGTGAAAGCCTACAAGGCCATTGGAGACAAAATGTTGGCATTATTCTGTTATATTATGGAACAGCAGCTCTGCATACTGCAGAGAAGGGCACCACAGGCATTTTAGCTGTACTCTTCAGTGTATCACTGATGTAATGTGACAAGGAAGTGACCAATTGGTCTTATCTTGTGGGTAGAGAGAGTCTGTGGTATGTCTTTGGGGGCGACAGTAGCTTTGTGCTCCAATGATTATACTGTGTGACAACAGGAACCAACAACTAGTTGGTACTTTAGGATGTAATAAAGGTTTCACTTTTTCATTTCTAGATAAATGCGTAGATGCAGCAAGATCGGTTTAACTGATAGGCTGTGAGATTTTTTGTAAATGGGTGAGAAAGTCACAGAAATTCATCTCAGCCCCAGTTTAATAACTGCATATTTTAAAAGGATAAGGAATCACATACAGCAGAGTTTGCAAGAAGTTTGGACTACCTGGATTTTTAAATTAAATTGAGACTAATACTGCCTCCTTAAATTACTGAGTAAGACTGCATGTACAAGCTAATTTTAATGTAGTTGCTATCTTTCCTGTGTCAACAGAAACTCAGCACAGTCAGACTGACTGTATATTGTAGAAAAGGAAATACTGTGGCCTGTGCCCTACTTACAAGAGCTTACATCCTTTACCCAAGCAAAAACACCAACCTGAGTTAACTCTGTACAACAGTCACATTTCAGGCTTAGACCTAATTAGTGTAAGGCTTTGTCTTTGCAAGGTCCTGCTCTTCAGGCATTGCTCAAGTCCCCCGCAGAGACAAGTATGACCATGCAAGATTAACTTGGCACTGTTTTTTACTGGAATAATAACCTCCACTTTACATGAATCATTTAGATCATTTGTAGATTAATTCTCATTCACTTTACATTACTGAAATCAGTTAATGTCATTATTGTCTTCTCTCCTACAGTAACATGCTGTATGTCCGACTCACAACAAGGAGGAAAAGCCATGTGTCACCTGTATACTGTGTCCTTGCGTTCTGTCCGTGTGTTGCCGATCTCCTGCCCATTTTTCATCCAGAAGCTTTCCTTGTGACGTGTATGGGCAGTGGTGAGGTTACACTGGAGGATAACTTGTTTGCTAGAGGCATCTGCTGTTAGGATGGTCTGATCAGAGGCATTGATCTTTGGTTCTGGAAGACAGAGAGAGTCAAACCTTATCCCAGAACATAAGGCTCGAATCTGTTTTAATCCTTCTTGCCATGCTGTACTTGCTGTAGGCTGTATGCTGTTTTTGTATGATCTGTGTAGGAGGGTGTCTATGAAGTGAAGTTCACATAACAAATAAACAAAAAGCATAATAGGACATGAAACCACCAGAATGCCTTGCATATAATATTTATCTTCAATGTAGCAATTTTGTACAGTGCTATTTATAAATGTGTGTGAATGCTTCATTTGTCTACAGCAATAAACATTAAGGCTACACTGATCTACCATGGCCAAATATGAATTGTGACTGTCACAGTGTCTCCAGGGACATTACTACTAATGCAAACATGTCATAATTAACATCTGCAGTAACATTAATCAGGAATCTGAAAGGTATGCCATCCAGATTCCTGATTAACCTACCATCAGCTTGTCCGAAAACATCATCAGCTCATAACATGTACCTGGGGATCATGTGCCTCATTTATAACCATTTATAGAACAAATTTCATCATTGAAAAAAAATAATCACCCAAATCATCCACGGTGAGTCCTCCTAGGCCAGCTGTGTTATAAACTGTTTGTGCTTCATGATTAAGATATAATTAAACTTGTTTTTCCCCTAATAGTAACCCTGAATATATGACTGTTGCTTCAATAGTTATTGCAACCTCTTAAACTTTTCACAGGAAAAATATGTACATAATTTTATACATGAGTGATTTGCATTGACCGTATACAGTTAACTGCGGGAGTCTAGGGTATAACATGAGGTCACATTTTTTAGTTGATTGTGATTTACACAGAGTTTTACAAATGAGGCATCTGAAATACGCTGCTCAAAAAAATGAAAGGAACACTTTTTAATCAGAGTATAACAGGAAGTCACTTAATCTTCTGGGATATTGAGCTGGTCAGCTAAGGAGC